>VDFB02106001.1:0-98600 GCA_007258455.2 Sequoia sempervirens
TTGTTAATTGTACTCTATTTTTGAAGTTTGAAGTTTGAACATTGATAATACAGTGATACTTGATTGTAATTATCAAATTATGATTCATGAATCATGATTATGAAACTCAAATTATGAAACATATAGTTCTTGTTGCATTTTCCAATGTCAATGAAATGATATATTATTGCAATGTTTTATTGTGTTTAGAGTTTAGACAATTAAATTATTAATCTTTTAAGTTTTAATTTTCAAGTACTATATGTATTTTAGCGCCACCCCCCCGCCGCCCCCCCGCCGCCGTCCCCCCGCCGTCCCCCTCACGTCCCCCAATTTAGGCCCCCCGTCTCCCATCCCGGAAACACGTCCCTCGCCGTCCCCCCGTCCCCGTCCCCAAAACTCCGTGGAACATTGTTTTGTGTGGCTGCCATCGGCATATCAGGTTCTTTATATGTATGAAGTTTGCATTTCTTAGAGTTTGCTTTGCTGTCTCATACAGCAAATATCATTGTAATCATTATAGTTGCATCAGATATAATCGCTGTCTCAAGGCAGCAAGTGCATTGTAATTACAGTCATTACTATAGTTGGCATAAGGAGAAATCGATATTGGCCTCATATGTATTCATTTCCAAATTTGTACCTCATTGTCTTCATTGAATAGGAAGTGGGAATTGGCTGCCATATGTTGTCTAAATGCCAAGTTTATCACATTCTAATCAGATTGTACAGGTCTGCATATAAAGTGTTTGACGAATTGTCTAGTGGCTGTAGGTGCACATTTCTCATGTGTAGGTCACATATATGCATCTGAAAATACAAAAAAAATTGCATTTACATCTTAGTTATTTGTTTAGAGTCTAGACATCTTAGTGATCATTTGCAAGCATTCAAATCATATTTGATATCAATTCAAGCAAGAACCATCAAACTGAACACAGAACCAGCAAGTATAGAGATTGTATGCAAAGTGATTGACAATATTCCTTCAGGTTCAAATCAGCAACTTGAGGTCAGATTAGTCAAGGGATATTACAGAGGACGAGGAAGATGAAGAGCAAGAAGAGGAGTGATGTCAAGTTAAGGTTCACTTCAAAATTCAAATGCTTAAAACTAGTTTGTCAAAGTTTCATTTGTAATTCTTATACTTATACACCTTTTTATAACTATTTTTTCAAGTACTATATGTATTTCAATGTTGCCACCCCACTGCCAGCCCGCCGCTGTCCCCAAACTTAGGCCCTTGGTCCCCCCGTCCTCGAAACCCGTCCCCACGTCCCCACATCCCCATGTCAAGAAACTCAATTGAACTATGTTATTTTGTTGTCTAGACATTTGTATGGTCGATCTAATTGATTAGTTTGTGTGTGTATTTGAAGTTATTCTAAAATATGATGCAAGATAATTAGTTTTCCCCTTAAAATTCACAATTTTTCAATTTGCTGAGTTTGCACCAAACTTTGGTGCCAAATCCGAGTCAGAGACAAAAAATGGCTTTGCTAGGTCTATGCCAAGTCCAAATCTTAACACCATGCCCCCTAATACCAAGTGTCAAGTGGGATGCCAAAGGCAACTTGGATAGAACAAGAGTTATAAGCCTGATAAGAGATTGCAAGCGTAATCTCTGGACATTCTATACAACCAACTTGCCAACTTATGCAAGAATATGGCCAAAGTTGAGTCACCCCAACTCGGGCTAAAGATAGCCTTTGATAATGTGATAGAAACTTACCAACATATGTCATATTGTAGAACAACAAAGGAACAGATAGCAATAGTTTTTAATTTAGAAAGACTAACAGGAAATATCCAAATGAGAATTTTAATGTAGCATATAAAATATATTGTCAATATCACATTGCTAACTGTATTTAGTTTAAATATCATCAATATTTAATCCACTAAAATAGACATAGGGTTCCAATACAAACCTTTCATTAATGACACTTCAGAAAGCAACATATATTACTAGAGATCATCTGTTTTTGCTCCAACAATGTATTCCTGCACAAGTTCAACAAATTTGACAAGCATTCAGTTTTGCATGAAAAATGTTAATAGCCCTAAACATAAAAATTAGAAATAAAACTCAAGTAAAACTTGAAGTTGGAAATTGAGGAAACGCCATTTAATAGTGTAGCATATCTAAAAAGGCCCTCTACCCTCATATGTTTTTGAAGCTATGACTGTATTGTTCCATCTTTTAATGTCCCACAGTTCATCTTCTCTGTGCAATCATTAAGGCCTTGCATGATCTACTTGTCAGCAAGGAAAGACCTAAGATAAAATGATAAAACAAATCAGGATAAGGTTGTACCCAGCTGCAAGAAGAGGTGTATGTAGTAAATCTTGTCACCTTTTCACAATAATGTTTGAAAACTACATCAATTTTTCCTAATTGTAATTATATGACATTGGAATGCTCTCTTTGGCCCTATCCATGCAAAGGACCTTAGCCACTAGCTCTGAAAATCTTACTATCTCTTCAACATAGCTCTAAAATTCACTATCAAACATACTTTTTGCAGATTCTTGTCATCAAGTTTGTTAGGATAGGTACCATTCTTAATTGACACCTTAAAAAATGAATTGTCTTTCCACAAAGATTTCATGATCAACTACTAAAACATTGAACTACAAGTAAAAATATTAAATAAATCACATTTTTCTTGAAAAACAGAACAGAAAAATGTCAAGGCATCAAGTTGTGAAGTGGGAAAACCACTTGATGAAAGAAAATCTGACATGTATTAAAAGTTGGCAAGGCAATTACAATAATCTCACAATATACATCAAAATTTCAAGAGAGAAACATCAAAAGAGAGTAGGGGAAAGAAGAAAAAATAGGTTAAGGGATATATATTGAGATATATTTAGAGAATGAATAATGGAGGAGTTACTGAATAACTCCCTCATGCTAAGTGCCAACATCCTCTGTATGTTGGACACTTGTGAAGGAGTAAGAAACTAAAATATTCCCTTAAGGGGAATGTATTAAATTTGAAGCGCACAAAGGTGTCACTCTTGATGTAACTCCCATATTCCTTAATAAGGGGAATAAATCCTTATATGAAGACAAATTCTTTTCATAACATAAAATTATATTCTTATAGAAGAGAAAATTTTAAAAGAAAACCCTTTAGCAGCCATACCTAGCCATGGGGAGAAGTACAGCAAAAGTACTTGTATCAACATTACGAAGCATTTTTAGCATCATACAAATGTTACAAAATAAATGACCATTCCAATTATAAATTAGAAATCAAAGTTTCAAACAGTAATAAGATTGGAAGATCCTAATATATATGAGTGCATAATTTTCCATAGCAAAATTCTCTTCAAAAGCAGTTTTATTTTAGCATAAGAGAGATTAGCATATCTCATATGAGGGTATGAGAGGATGAACATGTTGGTACGTGTTTGTGGGGCATCATGCTCTCACCACATTCAAACCATGCAAGAATCCGCTCTCTCATACTGGACACTTTGGTTGGTGTTCAAATTCTCACCTCCAAAAGGGTTTTCCACTAGGGGAAACCCATTGTGTTAGCTGAGAAACATTGTGCCCATACAAAAAGTTTCGCATCATGTTCAATTTCAAGCTTAATCTTCTCTTTCCATCGAGTCAAAAGTTATGCTCCAATGCAGTGATCATCACTCATAGTCCCTGATTTCAATGACCATCTTCTTCAGTAAATTCTCTTGAAGAGAAAGTGCCTAGTTTTCACAAGTTTCATCAATACAACATATATCAGTAAGTTTAGCAAGCTTCATCCACATTCAAGGGTTCTCATTATCCACGTATAGCAATGTTTACTGCTTTCCATCACCTTCAAGCAAGCTTTTCAATAAATCAAAAGTTTGAATTTGCAAAGTATAGGTACTTCGTTGTGAGGATCAAATAAAAAGTTTCAACATAAAATTTCCATTTTAAGTGCTTGTCAAGCACCCTAGAAGGGTATGGAATTTTTTTGAAACCATAAATTTATAGAGCAAAATAAAATGGTGCATGTAATCCCTAGTTGTGCAATTAATAGAAGTCAACAAAGCTCTTTTTAAAGGTCACTTTCAACTATGATGACACATGCACCAAGTAATGGACAAAACTTGTTTTATAAATCAAAATGACACCATATGATTGTTTACTCACTGGTTAGTGTTCAACGTACTACGGGAGTAAACAAGAATAATTCACAAACATAATGCACATACTAGAATATGAATCACATTTGAATCACAGAACAATCGTAAGAGTAATTGCACAGCACAATGGATTGATTGATTTCATGAAGTATCTCCACAATACATAGTAATTGACCCTCTCCGACTACAAATGACAAGATACATATATAGATGGTCGAGGTTGGTTGAGATACCAACCGTCGTCAACTCTTCCTAACTACCTGCCCGACAACTAATCCAACTTTTACTTTAAACTGTGCATGTATTATTTAAACTATTATTATCTATTCCGAATATGACCGACTACAACATTTATTTAATTAGTACGGTTGATTACGATATAATTATTTATTAACATGGCCGTCTACATCATCCCCCCCTACAAAGTAGTCGTCTTCCAGATGACTAAAAACAAAAAATGCCAACTCCTCGTCCTTTTCCAGTAATTGATTCTCCCTCTGTGCTGAAAGTCGTTGTGTATCGGCCACCTGGGTGTCATTCTCTATCAACTAACCCAATACTCTATCCCTCTCTACCAACTTCTCCTCGAGAGCTGCCACTCTTGTTTGCTCGGTTGCCAACTGCTCTTGTAACTGTACTATGATGGCTGGTTGTACTGCAAATTGGCAATTCCAATATCTAATGGGGGTCTGGGGGCAACGCCCCCAGCAAGGTCAAGGGGCAACGCCCCTTGCGGGGGTTTGGGGCCAGCGCCCTGTTGTGACCTTTTCACACATCGCCCCATTGCAAATGGGGACCCATCTTTTTTGCTTTTTTTGCTTTTTGCTCTAGCGTCACAACTACTTATCACCAGTCTTTTTGCAAATAAGGAGTTTGAGTTTTGAACGGTCACCCGAGTCAGTTGAAGAAATTGAGCCTAGATCACTGTATAAACGTGACCATGGTGCTTAGAAGGCCTGGGAGACGAAGATCGACTGTCGTTTCGGTCGATTCTGACACTTCCATATTTTTAGGGTTTCTCACCCCGGGCCCCCTATTTTTTAGGACCTACCTTTTTGGCACTTTTGGGCAATTCTGGGATCCCTATTTTTTAGGGTCTATTTTTGGAAAGTTGCTATTTTTGGAAAATTTCTATTTTTAGAAAGTTTCTATTTTTAGAAGGGCCACGAGTTTCAAAAACGCACTCAGAAGTTCGAAACGAGCAACGAAACTCTCAGAAAATCGATTCGAAGTTTTTTTGAAATTTTGGCAAAAAATCTGGAAAATCACATAAAAAAGTTCAAAAATCTGGAAAATTCGTTCAAAATGGTGAGAAATTCTGGAAAATCACAGAGAAATCTGGTAAAAGCACTAAAATGGTTGGAGATTTGATGAAATTCGTCAAGAAAATCTGGAAAATTGTGAAGAAATCTGAACAGTTCGTGGAGAATCTGAGCACAGTCATGGAGAAAACTAATAAATTCGCCTAAGTACAGAATGAATAGTAAGAACCTTCAGCCAAAATGTCAATGGCATAAAAAAAATTTTGATCAATGGTCTGAAAATCTGGGCAATGGCAATAAAATCTGTCAAGTCCGCCCCAGCCATGGTCAGCCACTAGCTGAAGTCCGCTTTGAAATCTGAGCAATGGCAACAAAATCAAGCAAGTCCGCCCTTGGAAATGGCATAAAAATCTGTCCAATGGTGAGCAAAAGGTTGAAGTCCGCCCATGACAAAGGTCTAATGGCAAACAGATGGAGCAAGTCCGCCCATGAAGAATGAAGGAAATGTCTAAGAAAATCTGGCAATGGTCAGGTCCAAGCTGAAGTCCGCCCTCAAGATAACTGTCTAATGGCAATAAAAACAGGGAAGTCCGCCTTAAGTTTTGGACAATGGCCAAGGATTTGATAAAGTCCGCCCTAGTCAAAAGGTCAAGTGGAAATAAAAACTATGAAGTCCGCCATGTTTAGGAAGGAATAAATTAAAATTTTGCCTAAGTGTGAACCTTTGGAAAGCTAATATATGCATGGCACTTTGCCCAAGTGACCAAAGAAAATCATCGTCATGGCTAGAAAAATGATGGAAAGACCAAGTAAATGGACAAAATAAAGTCGGACTTGGCTAGGAGAATGGTAAAAAAAATTAAGCAAACGGCTAAATAAAATCGGACATGGCGAGAGAATTTTGGACAAAAGGCAAGTTATGGCTAGGAAATTTTTGCCATGGCAAGGAAAATTATGGAAAACTCAAGGCAAATGGCCAAATAAAATCGGACGGCAAGAAAATATGGCCAACGAAAGAGGATAATGGCCAAATAATTTCGGACATGGCTAGGAAAATTGTGGACATGGCAAAATAATTTTGACAAGAAAGGAGGCAGATGGCCAAATAAAATTGGATGTGGCCAAATAATTTTGGAAAACGATTAAAAGTTGTGGTCAAATGAAAGGGACGGCAAGAAAATGTGGCCAAATTAGATGGAGAAGATTTAAAACTTGAAAATGAAATTTGTAAAAATCTTTCGAAGCTTATCTTGAAAAGTTATCTAAAATAAATTTGTTTTGTTTTACTGCAGGTGGATGACTACACAAGGCAAAGGAGGTCTGAACAAAGAAAGAACCAATTATTCAAGGAGGGTTGAACGAAAAGAAATCTTTGCTACATCACCTTTGTATGCTTGCCTCTCCTCCACGCGCTCAACATTGAATTGGCACTTGAAGGAATTCCAAAGCAATCCGGGAAGAAAGATTTAAGGGCTTCAAGTCCAAACAGGTGCTCCGAGGCAAGGTGAGAAGAAGAAGCCAAAGTCATCCAAGATCAAGCACAATCGATAAAGTCATTGGCATAAAAAATATTCTAAGGCAAGAACATGAACAAAGCGACCAAGGAAGGCATCCAACACGTTGAGGTGGCGCCTCGTCATCTTTCCGACCAATCAAATCATTCCAAATCAACATGCAACAACTTTCTATTTTATCCGCTGGTTCATATTTGGCAAGAAGGACAAGTGTCCTCGATTGTAATTTTCTCATTGGTCGAAGGGTAGCAAACCCTAATTAGGGTTTTATTTGTAATCTTGGCCGTTGATTCCAAATCAATCTTGGCCGTCAAATTGTAATTGGGGAGCCTATAAATTGAGCTCAACCCCCTCATTTGTAAAGCATGGGAGCATGTTGCAAAACATGTTGAGATAAGCAACTGTTGTAAGATTGCCAAAGTAATAAGTAATGCATGCATTGTTCTGATGGTGATTGCTTCTCTTATTTTGGAGTTGTCATGGTTCTTATCCCTCATCATAGTTTAGATTTCTTTTCATGTATGTTAGATGAATGCAAGATTTGATAAGTATTGATTTATGGTGAAACTTTTTGCTCATACTTTCTTTGAACGGATGATTTTCGTTCAATGCGTAAAGTTAGCCTGAGCTTACTTTGTGGATTCTTAACTTCTGTCTGAATAAATATTGTTCGATTCGATGGTAGTTATTCATGACGTGAAAATCATAAACACAACTCTCCCTTGAAGATTGCACTGGCTTTGCGTAGTTGGCGCGTTCCCTGCGTGGCGAAACAAAGTTTAGTTTTGGTTTCACCGAGTCAATACCGTCTCTTGGATTCTTAGGAGTAGATTAGTGCTTCTGAACCCTTCTCCTTTTTCAGTTTGTTTGACCCATGACCCAAGCAATAGAGCTTCATCGTCTATACCTTCATTGTGAATTGAACAAGCCTAGCGTAAGTCCCTTTGTGTTACCAGCATAATCACATCAAACCACAGAGCTTATCCGCACTCATCTTAAACATTGGAATTACCGTATGATCTTACTTGCAATCTTAGCATACGAGGTAGTTTTTCAAGAGGGGATAGAGCGTCTTTGGACTCTTTATTCTAGAATGTTTGTTGTGTCATAAAACACGCATCAACATTGAATTGGCGCTAGAAGGAGGGCTTGACGCGAACAACTAAGAAGTGAAACTCCAGGTCCTATCAAGTTTTGTTATCTGTGGAGACTCTTTTGCCTCTCCTCCCACGCGCTCAACATTGAATTGGCGCTAGAGGGAGGGCTTGACGCGAACAACTAAGAAGTGAAACTCCAGGTCCTATCAAGTTTTGTTATCTGTGGAGACTCTTTTGCCTCTCCTCCCACGCGCTCAACATTGAATTGGCGCTAGAAGGAGGGCTTGACGCGAACAACTAAGAAGTGAAACTCCAGGTCCTATCAAGTTTTGTTATCTGTGGAGACTCTTTTGCCTCTCCTCCCACGCGCTCAACATTGAATTGGCGCTAGAAGGAGGGCCCGATCTCTAGGTTGTTTATTTTCACAAGTGGAGAAATTTAGCTGGATGGAACCAGTATGAAGTTTGAAATGCCAAATCTGAGATATGTTAGATCTCTTTTATGCCAAAAAATCCAAAAAAAGTAAAAAATTAAAAAATTTCAAAAAATAAATAAATCAGAGATTTCTCAATGGATGGGCATCCATTCCATATTTCTTGCTCTCAAGACAGTCTCGCAGATATTGCTCAAATTCAGGAAAATTTGAACGCACAGCTGCACCCCAGAAATTTGTCCAAGTTTGCTTTGCCAGGAAGATGTCGGATTCATGAGACTTCCCAGCACGAAGAAATCAGTTGCTTGACATTCCTATCAAGGATAGAGCTTGTTCTCCAAGGGAAAATTTTCTTTTGGGATGTTCCTAAGCCAGGAGTGTTAGATGTGGAACCTGATGATTATAGTATTCCAGAAGTCGGATATGAGGCCTTCACAAGGTTCATACTTCGAGTCCAAGGTCAGATAAAACTAGGTAATGTTCATTTGAAGGGTGTCTTGCTCCCTCGTTGGTGTCGGATTCACAACGCACCTCATCCGGAGTTCACTTGCACAACATGTGAAGAGGCCATCAACTATGCCAGATGTCACCTTGGATTACTAGAGCTACCATATGGATTCTTCAAGGACAAAGCACAGATTGAATATGTCCAACAAACTTTTTTTACACCAGATGAAGAATGTACCACAATGTCATCCAACAACAGGGAGAATAAGTCACATCAGGATAA
This sequence comes from Sequoia sempervirens, assembly GCA_007258455.2. Classification (NCBI taxonomy): domain Eukaryota; kingdom Viridiplantae; phylum Streptophyta; class Pinopsida; order Cupressales; family Cupressaceae; genus Sequoia; species Sequoia sempervirens. The sequence goes on from VDFB02106001.1 coordinate 9,159, forward strand.
TGAGATCGAGCCTAGGGATCAGGTAGAGGAGGATTGTTCCTTCATCACACTGGAACAAGAGGCCACTCAAGTAAGGATCAAAGAAGCAATGGAATACGTCCAAGCAAGAGGAACCACAAAAGGCAACTGTCAGCATACGGAAGTGGATGAATATAAAGAATTGCCAATTATCAAAGATCATCAAGAACCAGAAATGGAGGACTTAGCTCAAAGTAGAGATGGCGTGACAAATTTCCAATGTTCATTCATCCGAGAAGAACATGAAGAGGGAAGTCATCCCAGTGCATTTCAAGAAGGAATAGTCCTTGATGAAGAAGTTCAATCATGCATGATCAAGATGGAAGAAATGATAAGCGGCTTGAGGCAAGATAATATGTTTGACGATCAATGGGCTACTAAGATGGAAGCAGAATATGAAATGCATTTTGCATCGGCACTTGATCCATTGTTCACAATCATGGAGGAATTGCTTGATGAAATTGAAACAAATGAGATGTTGCCTGATAAACAAGCAATTGTGACAAAGATAGAAAATGAAGAACAATTCAGGTCGGGGCTTGATCCATTGTTAAGGATTCAAAAGGAGCCAGTGCATGAAATGATCCAGATTTCCAAATACCCTCTTGAATCGAATTCCCACCCCACTCCACCCAGTTTGGTTCGTGATGTTGATCTGCATATTTCAGATGCAAGTGGTATGGTTCACCATCAACTTCGACCTCCTGATGAGGCAATGGATGACAGGCAAGAATTCAAATTTGCGAATGAAGACCACCAGGTTGTATCTTTCCCTACTATTGCCTACAAGGAATATCATTTTGATTATGGAGATTTAGGAAAGAAAACTTGTTTATGGATTAATCATGGTCCAGATGAGTTGCCCCAGTTACTAATCTTTCCTGAAGTTTTGCCCGAGTTTCAAAATCGCCCCTTGAAAGAATATTTTTCTGAGTTTAAAGATAAGTTTGCAAAACTTCGCACTATGACCACTGCATTGTTGTTACTGCACACCCTGAGAAATCATGTTAGGAGTTGTATATACTTAGGTTTTGTGACTATTGTTCACTTAAATTTCTGTTTTCGTTTAGAGTAGGTTTTCTTTTTTGCTTTGTTTGCTTTAGATTAGTTGTCTTGTTTTCTTAGTTTAGTTTGCTTTCCCGTTTTGTCTGCTTTCAATAAATGGGCTCCCATTTGTGAAAGGTGTTGTATCTTAAGAACTCTAGTGCCTGTGCTAAATCATGTTCAGTCCATTTCCGAGATAAATATTTGCGGATAATCTTTGAATCCTAGATTAATTGTTCCTAAAGTATCTTAAGGTTAAGGTTAGTACTTGACTGGAAAAGGAATCATCTATTGTATCTTGACACTGAGTCTTAAGGTTATTATATTTCTCACACTTAACAAATTCTCTGAGTCATTATGGTCTCCTAGGTGAAGTCATGGCTAAGCAAATCAAAAGTCTTACTTCAGCGCCACTATAATGCTCAAACCCATGTGAGCTTCATTGCTTACAGGCCAAAATGTGGAAAAAATGTGAAAAGAAAAGAATATCAAAAGGAAAAGAAATAAAAATGAAAAAATCAAAGCATTTGGCTTTTGGGTGTGCGGACATCTCTATAGGCGTGCACTCAAATCGATCAATCATCAAAAGAGGAAAACAAGAAAATCAAAAGAAAAACTAAATCGCCGGAAGTAGAGCAATCTCCGTGAGATTATAGCGATAACCTTGTCGGGGCTATAAACGCTCGCTGGCAGCAAGGCTCTATCCAAGGATGCTTTTGGAGTTAAGACAAATTACAAGCAACCATGATGGAACCAAAGAGTCAAAATGGTCTTATGAGATGGGAATAAACGCATTTGCACACACTTGTAACTGCAGGATAAGGGGTCTTGATACAATTTAGGATTCCTCTTTCCTTTTAAGTACTCTTCTTTGCCAAAGGGTAAGTTAGTTAGAATTAATCTAAGATTTTGGGTTTGAAGTGGGTATTGTCTTTGAAATGTTCAGGAACATTTATTCAGGTTGGCGCTAGATGTTGTGACCTTTTCACACATCGCCCCATTGCAAATGGGGACCCATCTTTTTTGCTTTTTTTGCTTTTTGCTCTGGCGTCACAACTACTTATCACCAGTCTTTTTGCAAATAAGGAGTTTGAGTTTTGAACGGTCACCCGAGTCAGTTGAAGAAATTGAGCCTAGATCACTGTATAAACGTGACCATGGTGCTTAGAAGGCCTGGGAGACGAAGATCGACTGTCGTTTCGGTCGATTCTGACACTTCCATATTTTTAGGGTTTCTCACCCCGGGCCCCCTATTTTTTAGGACCTACCTTTTTGGCACTTTTGGGCAATTCTGGGATCCCTATTTTTTAGGGTCTATTTTTGGAAAGTTGCTATTTTTGGAAAATTTCTATTTTTAGAAAGTTTCTATTTTTAGAAGGGCCACGAGTTTCGAAAACGCACTCAGAAGTTCGAAACGAGCAACGAAACTCTCAGAAAATCGATTCGAAGTTTTTTTGAAATTTTGGCAAAAAATCTGGAAAATCACATAAAAAAGTTCAAAAATCTGGAAAATTCGTTCAAAATGGTGAGAAATTCTGGAAAATCACAGAGAAATCTGGTAAAAGCACTAAAATGGTTGGAGATTTGATGAAATTCGTCAAGAAAATCTGGAAAATTGTGAAGAAATCTGAACAGTTCGTGGAGAATCTGAGCACAGTCATGGAGAAAACTAATAAATTCGCCTAAGTACAGAATGAATAGTAAGAACCTTCAGCCAAAATGTCAATGGCATAAAAAAAATTTTGATCAATGGTCTGAAAATCTGGGCAATGGCAATAAAATCTGTCAAGTCCGCCCCAGCCATGGTCAGCCACTAGCTGAAGTCCGCTTTGAAATCTGAGCAATGGCAACAAAATCAAGCAAGTCCGCCCTTGGAAATGGCATAAAAATCTGTCCAATGGTGAGCAAAAGGTTGAAGTCCGCCCATGACAAAGGTCTAATGGCAAACAGATGGAGCAAGTCCGCCCATGAAGAATGAAGGAAATGTCTAAGAAAATCTGGCAATGGTCAGGTCCAAGCTGAAGTCCGCCCTCAAGATAACTGTCTAATGGCAATAAAAACAGGGAAGTCCGCCTTAAGTTTTGGACAATGGCCAAGGATTTGATAAAGTCCGCCCTAGTCAAAAGGTCAAGTGGAAATAAAAACTATGAAGTCCGCCATGTTTAGGAAGGAATAAATTAAAATTTTGCCTAAGTGTGAACCTTTGGAAAGCTAATATATGCATGGCACTTTGCCCAAGTGACCAAAGAAAATCATCGTCATGGCTAGAAAAATGATGGAAAGACCAAGTAAATGGACAAAATAAAGTCGGACTTGGCTAGGAGAATGGTAAAAAAAATTAAGCAAACGGCTAAATAAAATCGGACATGGCGAGAGAATTTTGGACAAAAGGCAAGTTATGGCTAGGAAATTTTTGCCATGGCAAGGAAAATTATGGAAAACTCAAGGCAAATGGCCAAATAAAATCGGACGGCAAGAAAATATGGCCAACGAAAGAGGATAATGGCCAAATAATTTCGGACATGGCTAGGAAAATTGTGGACATGGCAAAATAATTTTGACAAGAAAGGAGGCAGATGGCCAAATAAAATTGGATGTGGCCAAATAATTTTGGAAAACGATTAAAAGTTGTGGTCAAATGAAAGGGACGGCAAGAAAATGTGGCCAAATTAGATGGAGAAGATTTAAAACTTGAAAATGAAATTTGTAAAAATCTTTCGAAGCTTATCTTGAAAAGTTATCTAAAATAAATTTGTTTTGTTTTACTGCAGGTGGATGACTACACAAGGCAAAGGAGGTCTGAACAAAGAAAGAACCAATTATTCAAGGAGGGTTGAACGAAAAGAAATCTTTGCTACATCACCTTTGTATGCTTGCCTCTCCTCCACGCGCTCAACATTGAATTGGCACTTGAAGGAATTCCAAAGCAATCCGGGAAGAAAGATTTAAGGGCTTCAAGTCCAAACAGGTGCTCCGAGGCAAGGTGAGAAGAAGAAGCCAAAGTCATCCAAGATCAAGCACAATCGATAAAGTCATTGGCATAAAAAATATTCTAAGGCAAGAACATGAACAAAGCGACCAAGGAAGGCATCCAACACGTTGAGGTGGCGCCTCGTCATCTTTCCGACCAATCAAATCATTCCAAATCAACATGCAACAACTTTCTATTTTATCCGCTGGTTCATATTTGGCAAGAAGGACAAGTGTCCTCGATTGTAATTTTCTCATTGGTCGAAGGGTAGCAAACCCTAATTAGGGTTTTATTTGTAATCTTGGCCGTTGATTCCAAATCAATCTTGGCCGTCAAATTGTAATTGGGGAGCCTATAAATTGAGCTCAACCCCTCATTTGTAAAGCATGGGAGCATGTTGCAAAACATGTTGAGATAAGCAACTGTTGTAAGATTGCCAAAGTAATAAGTAATGCATGCATTGTTCTGATGGTGATTGCTTCTCTTATTTTGGAGTTGGCATGGTTCTTATCCCTCATCATAGTTTAGATTTTATTTTATGTATGTTAGATGAATGCAAGATTTGATAAGTATTGATTTATGGTGAAGCTTTTTGCTCATACTTTCTTTGAACGGATGATTTTCGTTCAATGCGTAAAGTTAGCCTGAGCCTACTTTGTGGATTCTTAACTTCTGTCTGAATAAATATTGTTCGATTGGAAGGTAGTTATTCATGACGTGAAAATCATAAACACAACTCTCCCTTGAAGATTGCACTGGCTTTGCGTAGTTGGCGCGTTCCCTGCGTGGCGAAACAAAGTTTAGTTTTGTTTCACCGAGTCAATACTGTCTCTTGGATTCTTAGGGGTAGATTAGTGCTTCTGAACCCTTCTCTTTTTTTAGTTTCTTTGATCCTATCGGAATAATAGAGCTTCATTGTCCAAACCTTCATTGTGAATTGAACGAGCCTAGCATAAGTCCCCTTGTCATAACCAGCAAATCACATCCATACCACAGAGCCTATCCGCATTCATCTTAAACATTGGAATTACCGTATGATCTTACTTGCAATCTTAGCATACGAGGTAGTTTTTCAAGAGGGGATAGAGCGTCTTTGGACTCTTTATTCTAGAATGTTTGTTGTGTCATAAAACACGCATCAACACGCCCCCAGTGTGGTAAAGGGGCAGCGCCCCCAGCGGGGTCGAGGGGCAGCGCTGCCAAGACCAATTTAACACTTCTGAAACCACTCGAAACTGCATCGCACGCCTCATTTTCATGATTTTTCCACATGTTCCGAATAGTGTTGACGAAGCCGAAAAATACAAATTTTGCATTGTTTTTCTTAGACTTTACTTTCTCTCGATCGATGAATGGTACGACCTCTTGTTGCTTGCTACGTACGGCTTCTCTCTCCTGCTTAGTCCGTACGCCTTGAGGGATCAAAAACTGTTGTATGGCCTAAGCCTGGAAATGTCGTACGACCTGAAACACAAGGGGTTGTTGTACGACTGAAAGGTGCTTAGAGTACCGTACGACCAAGAAAGCCTATGTACGCCATACGTTCTGGAGAAGAGTTGATAAATGCTGCTTAATATCACTGGCCAAGATCAAAATCCGTACGACCTTGGAATTACAATTCCGTACGACTAGTCCAGGCAGTGCTTGATGTCGTACTATGTGACTAAAAATTGCCAATTGATGTCGTACGATTTCAATAACTCCTAGGCGTCATACGACTTGAATAACCTGTGGAGTCCATACAATTTGCAAACTTTGGGAATGTTGTACGATTTGAAAACTCTGGGTATGTCGTACAATTTGAAATCTCTGGGAATGTCGTATGATTTGAGGGGTCTAAGGATGTCGTACAACTGAAGAGTCTGAAGATGTCGTACGATTTGAGCTTTTCTCTCGTGTTCCTTCTTTGTGCTTAACTGTTCATGCTACTATACGTCCCTCCTAATTTTGATGTCGTACGGACCTTTGCTATTTCCTTCTGTGCCTTCGTAGCTTTGCCCTGTTCTGTCCTTCGCCCAATTTAACTCGCCTCTAAAAGGCCATACGCTGGAAGTTATTGCCTTTGTGTTTCTCCAAACTCTATTTAACTTGATCGCTTTTTCTCTTAGCCACCCAATTTTGCCAATGGCCATGATTTTTATTTTAATTCTCTTTATTTTAATATTTCTTCTCTTTTTATTTTAATTTTTTCTTCTTCTCTTTTATCGATCTCCAATATTTTATTTTCTCGTTCTTTTTTTCCAATATTTTCATTTTTTGAAATTTTTAATTCATCTACTTTATTTTTTCTATTTTTTCCAACTTCCAACTTGTCTTTTATTTTTTCAAATTTTTCATTTTTTTTCTCCATTATTTTCTCCTATGCTATTTTTCATTTTTTTCATTTTTTGGCTCCAATACAATTTTTCCATCCCGTACCTGTTCGGATTTGTGGGCTGGCATATCCGGTTTTGGTATTCTATCTTTGTACTCTCTGTACTCGACCGGAAGTATTTGGCTGGGCATACCCTGTTTCTCATCTTCCTTGATTTCTCCGATCTGTAGCATGTTACACTCTCGCTGGAACACTTCATAATCTTCCATTGCCAATGAAATAAGCCATTCAGTGAGCTTGTCTCGTCCTTCGAACAACTCCCGAGTTCAAGTACGCCTTCAGTGTTCGGTTCCATAGCTTTCCTTCCTTCGTCCACATCCAACTCACCTCCATCCGATTCAGATCTGAAGGAATCCAATTCTTCGCTCACGGCCTGGTTCTTCAAGTCGATGACGTACTTCCGCCCGTTGTTCTTGATCGAAAGTGTGTTCCCCTTCTAATTATGATTTTCCTTCGCGGCTATCAGCCATCCTCTCCCAAGTAGTGCATCATACGCCTTCCTCTGTAATGGGATGACGACAAAATTTAGCAAAAACTGTTGTGTCTCGATCGTCACCTTCTGCGCCATCAGTGTTCCCAACGGCTTGATACCATGTTGATCAGCGCCAACCAGTTGGAATGTCGGCAGCCAAAGTGTAGGCTTCCCAAGACTCTTCCATGTGTCTTCGGGTAGTACGTTGACTCCCGATCCTCCGTCGACGATAGTATTTGTCAAGATATTCCCTCTGATCTCCATATGCACGACCGCTGGCATCTTCTCGATGTTCGCTGTGAGCAATACTGGGTCGATTGTTTGTTCACCGTACGGTGGCGGTTCTGGTATCAATTCTTTCCTTCGTTCCTCCAATCGCGGTTGCTTGCCCTCCCGGACGACGTTTGTGATCGCCAGTCCCAACTGTGGCATAGTCTGGAGAAGGTCAGTTACTTTGATCGGTATGGTGGTCTACAGTACCTGCCGTATGATGTTGGTTTTTGCCTCCAACCGCCGAGAGGTTCCTAGCTTCTCCAAAGGTACTTTGTTTTCCTTTTCCATCGCCAATTCCACTTCTGTTTTTGCTTCCTTCATCCTTTGTTTCTTCGTACGTGGATCTAGGTATGTGGCCTTTTTTGCTTGTGCTCTGGTGATCGCCAGTACCTCTTGTTCTTCTACTTCCAGCATGTGGATACCCTTTTGCTTAGGGCATTCGTTATCTTCATGATCGCCTGGTCCACACCACTTACACAATCTCCCTCCCGAACCTTGACCGTTCTGGCAGTCCCTAGCAAAGTGGCCCCATTCGTTGCACTTCTTGCATTGGATCATGGGCCTCCCTTTTGCATCGTACTGTATCATGTTTCTCGGACTTTTGTTGCTTCGGTAGCCTCCAGGGGATGCATTGCTATTGTACTGGGGCTTCGGTAGTGTGTTCGGCGGTGTTGACGACTCTCCTTGAGTGAAAAGTACTTGCGTACCCTTTGCTCTCAAATTGTATGGGAATTCCTTGATGGAATGTCCCATAACTTGGCAGATATCACAGAACATCTTCTTTGGACAGTTCGCTTTTATGTGACCTTCCCCATTGCACTCTCTACACCACAATTCTCGGGCTTCCCTCGCACTCTCTTTGTCGGCCTTCAATTCTTTCATCATTCGCATCATATCTTTTCTGAGTGCTTGTACGGTCTTGGATTCACCATCGCTGTCGTCCGGACTCTCCTCGTCGTCCGTCTTCTTTTTCTCTCGGGAAGATGTTTTATTTTCACTTTCTATGTCCATTGCCCGATTGTATGCTTCAGCGTACGACGAAGGAGGTACAACTTTCATTTTCTTTCTTAATGACAGAAGCAAGCCCTCGATGAACCATCTTTTCTTCAACCCGTCGGCCGGCTGTGCCTCCAATTTCCCCAGCAAGTCTTTGAGTCTTCGGTTATAGGTCCGCACACTCTCGTGCTTTCCTTGCTTGGTATTGTATATCTCCGCAACGATCTACTGTCATCTCGAAGAAGTTTGAACTCCTCCTGGAAAGCTTTTTTCAATAACCTCCATGTAGCTTTTTGTGCTTGATCCAATTCAAAGTACCAATCAATGGCACTATCTCTAAGTGTCGCTGGGAATGCTTTTAGCCACTGGTCCGGATCATCCTGTCCGCTGGCTATCCAGATAGTTTCACATGTCTTACAGTGCCGTACTGGATCTTCTGACCCATTCCCCAAAAACTTCGGCAGCTTCTGCCGCTCCAGAGAAGCCATCTTTCCCAACTGTCCTCCTTGTGTGTTGGACCCGATTAGACTGGTTTCCCCGCTACGTTCTGGTGCATCACTTGCACTCTCGGCCACGTACGAGTCACTCCCACGTCTTCCTTCGGCGTCCTCGACACCTTGAGTCTCCTGGGGTTCCCTTCGGTACTCTCTCCGCCTTGGGGTACTGGGCTTAGATCTTCCACTCGTCAGCCGTTCGTCGTCGTCTGATAAGGACAACTCCCGAAAACGTCTGATGCTACTACTTAATTCATCTTCGCTCTGATAAGGATCATACCTTCCTACCTACGGGGTGCCGAAGGGTCCTTCATCCCTCCCTTCCACCAAAATTTGATGTGCTCTTTCAATGGATGTGTCTATTCGTGTCAGATTCTCATGTCTTCTTTTAATACTCTGGTTTATTTCAATTAGATCCTCATCAAATTCCTTACCAACTTGTTGCAGTCTTCTTCGTCGGTTTTCTTGTTCTTGCAGCCTGAGTGATCGCCGAACCTTCTCCTCCTGAGTCTCGTGCCCACTAGGTACGCGGTTCTTGTCTTTGTTTGGTCGTACGAGCATTAAAATTTATTCAGGCAATCATTGTTGACTGTCGGACATACGTCTTCGGCTAGTGTCGCATTCCTCTTCTTCTCGTTTGGTTCTCTCTTCGTAGCACTGCAGTATTTGTTGCCTTCGGTGTTCCCGATCCTCTTCTTCTAGCAAGTCTTGCAGAATAATGAAATGACGGGCCAGCAATCTGGGCATACGATTCAGGAGGTGATTCACCTCGTCATTCACTTCCAACCTATCCCAGATAACTTCCTCAGGGATCTCTCGTCTGCGGGATTCCCTACGTACATGATCTCGTAATGATATCTTCCACAGATTGATAAAATCTTCAGTCAATAGGTCTTCCCTTTCCTCATTGCTATTCACGGGTTCCTCTGCCGGGAGACCCATTACGCTGCCATGACGAGTGATTCCCTAGTCTACTCAGGCAACGGCGCCAAATGTTTACTCACCGGTTAGTGTTCAACGTACTACGGGAGTAAACAAGAATAATTCACAAACATAATGCACGTACTAGAATATGAATCACATTTGAATCACAGAACAATCGTAAGAGTAATTGCACAGCACAATGGATTGATTGATTTCATGAAGTATCTCCACAATACATAGCAATTGACCCTCTCCGACTACAAATGACAAGATACATATATAGATGGCCGAGGTTGGTTGAGATACCAACCGTCGGCAACTCTTCCTAACTACCTGCCCAACAACTAATCCAACTTTTACTTTAAACTATGCATGTATTATTTAAACTATTGTTATCTATTCCCAGTACGACCGACTACAATATTTATTTAATTAGTACGGTCGATTACAATATAATTATTTATTAACATGGCCGTCTACAATGATGAGTTGCACGCCCTTGAGACAAGCATAAAATAATTGCAAAACCCAAATTGTGCAACTAGGGCATGTGACAAAAACCCTAGGGCATCCAAAACCTAATTTTTGAAGTCAACTTTTTCATGCATAGGAGTGTGCTGATATACAAAAAAACCAATAAGGAAATCAAGTTTGATTTTGTAGTGTATAGGCGTGTATGTGAAACAAAGGTCTATGCTTAAGTAGGGTGGATTGGATTTCAGAATCAAGGTATGAATCATATCATTAAGGTGCACTACGTGTATGAATTTCCTATGCATCACATTTACAACAGCAATACAAATAACTAGAAATAAATTCTTTATGATTATTATATTGAGCAATGATATTTTGTGTTGATGATGTTGTTAGCAATATGTAAGTCTGAAAAACCATTGCTATGAAAATTATTTACAATATCCCCTCAAAACAAATAAAACTTTCTTAAAGCAGCCGAATGCAACTTGTTTGACAAAATGCTTGTGCATCAAACTATGTGAGAATCGCAAAATTTTGGTATAAAAATTGGTCAAGCTATTACAATTTCCTCCCTTATCTAGACTCGGTGATTGCAAGTGCAACTTCTTCTCTCTCTCTCTTGTTTGATTTCTAATTTCTCTCACTAGGAAGCATCAACAATTGGGTTTAACCTTGAAGTTGGCAAGATCAATGTACATTAAATATGAAAACTCACAAACTAATAGAACTTGCATAGACAAAACTTATTGGAACTAGTATATTTCATTTGCACACATTATTGTTCAAGACATTGCAAAGAATCCATTCAAATATTTGTTGATAACAAAAATTAGAAGGATTTACAAATGTTATTTGGAAATACCTAGAATGCTAAGACACCCAAAATGCTGCTAAAATCTCCCACTTAAAATGCAGTTGCAAGCCCAAAGAACTCAAACAATTTTCACCCTCCAAATTCCAAAGAAACCAACGGGGTTTTGTCCATTGATCTCCAAGACCTCTAGATTTTTGTCCTATGATTTGTCAAATGAGCACAAGGGCTTAATTCTGCAAGTTAGGGTTTGGTATGATTGGCAAAAGATGGAGTTGATTGCCTTAAATAGAGCTTGGAGGACATGGCATGGTTTGGTATGATTGGAAAAAGATACAAAATGATGGAGTTGATTACTTTAAATAGAGCTTGGAGGACATGGCATGGGACCCACGCATGTTGGTAGGCATTTGAGGGTTTCCCTCGAATTTTTCATGTTCAAATGAGGCCATTAATGGTGTTCCAAGTCATCCGGCATGGTAACTAAAGTCCCTTATTCAAACTACAGAAGTATGTGGAAAGGCATGCCTAGGAGCAAGGGTTCGAAAAAATGACTACCTAAAGGCAAGGATTCGGAGAGTTGCATACCTGATGGACAAGCAAAGGATGTTCCAAAAGTTCAAGGTCAAGAGTGCAGGAATTCACATGCCACAATGTGCCAAGATGAAGGGTGTCAAGGATCTAGAAGTCGAAGTGCTCGTCAACTTGTTTCCACTTGGTAGGCTAGCATTAAGATCCCCAATTTTTTTGCATCGAGGGTTCGAAGCATGAGATGCATGGCTATTAGGATGCAAAGGGAAGCAAAGATCCACAAGCCTAGGAAGGAAGAGCAGCACAACAAGGATTGAGCTTTGAGAATACCTTATGAATATGGAACAGGGATCGAGATTAAGATACAACCAATGTTGGAGGGAGTGAGAATTCAGACTAGGGGATACCCAATGCTGGATAGGACAAGGATTGGGATTAGGAGATACCTAATACAAAAGGTGACGAGGATTGAGATTAGGAGATACTTGATACTAAAGAGAGTGGGGATCGTGATTGTGGCATATCTAATACTGACGAGGATCGATATTGTGGCATATCTAATTTTGACGAGGATTGGGATTGTGGCATGGATGCTAGGATGCAAAGGGAAGCAAAGTTCCACAGGCCTGGGAAGGAAAAACAACACAACAAGGATTGAGCTTCAAGAATACCTTATGCAAGACGGAGCGATGATCAAGATTAGGAGACAACCAATCTTGGAGGGAGCGAGGATCGGGACTAGGGGATGCCTAATGCTAGATAGGACAAGGATTGGAATTAGAAGATACTTGATACGCGAGGTGATGAGGATTGAGATTAGGAGATACCCAATTCTAGAGAGAGTGGGGATCGAAATTATGGCATATCTAATTATGATGGGTATCAAGAATCAAGGATATTGCATACCAACTAGCAGTGCAATGGAGGGGGGAACCCAAAAGCCTGCACACCCAAGAGTGTCATATCCCCTTTTTGGAAATAGAGCCATGGAGAAGACCTCTAGCCTATCCCCATTTCTCATGGGCTAAAGGGCAAAGCAAGGGAAATATATTATTATTCCAAGTTGGGCCCAATATTTTCTAATTTTAGGGGCAACATAAACTTAAAGATTATTATTAAAATAAAAAATATTTATTCACTTATGGAAATCGGACCCATGAGTCCATTTGGAGTGCTACAACAGAAGGGTACTTGGATTCATTTGGCATCTCATGTTTTTTCAATGCTTTGCCATTCAATTTCTAGAATTTGAGCATTGTGTTCAAGTTTACACCCGAGGACGAAAACCCTTGGTTGATTTGGAGATCTTGGAGGACAAAAACCCTCTTGGATTTTCACTACCGAATTTGGGGATGAAAACCCTCATTTCCTTGTGGGCAATTCCATCTGAGAGTTGCATTCGTGCTGATTTGGATCATTTTCAAATTTGGTGTTTGTGGTTTGAAGGGTTTAATTGTAGATTTTCATAATTATATTGTTGTCCCAACATCATTCCATGGCAAGATCTTGAGCACCACTGTAATGAGCCAACCATTTTTTTTTTTCAATTTTTTCAATGATCAAGCCAATACAACAAGCACCCATTAAGGTTAGCCCAAAAACCAAACAACAACTGGAAAGTAACTCTACGCCAAGAATGCACACTCAATCCCGAGAAGAGAATGGTGTTGTCATATGGCGTCGAGGATCGTCATACTCGAAATGAAGAACAATGCTAAAAGTAACCCAACCCAAGAATTTGCACCAAGACTCGATGTGGGTGAGGTGCTAGCATATGGTGCTGAGGGTCTTATGAATTTGTTGACGGCTTACCCGATCAGCAGAATGATGATTACAATGCAAGTACAAGAAGTAAATGGGCGGTTTTCTGACCCCTTCCACTTTTCAACGGGCAGTATAGAAAGAAAAGAGTAGTAAAGAAAGACTAAATAAGGTCAGTCTCTTCCACAAACGTGAGAATTACAATAGACTAAGCAAAGACCAGTCTCTTCCACAAACGTGGGAAATAGGAAATTGCAAGAAATAAAGATGGTTGAACAGTACTACTGTAACAACCTTACAATGAGATATTTTTCCTGCAAATAACACTGTATTAGTGAAGTCTTGTTGCTGCAAATATGAAATATGTCTCTCCAAATACCCAAAATGACTCTTCCTTCAAAACCCAACTCAAATGACAAATTTCTACAATCTGATATGACAGACCAGCAACTATGAAACTCAAAGAAATGCTCATAACTCACTCCAAACTACACCAAATGACATGAAACCAAATGCAACAGACTCCTAGAGTGATGGCAACCAAGATAGAACCGAGAAATTGCAACAAACTGATGTTATTTATTTTTCTAAAGATTCCTACGACTTCCCAGGCAAGAAGTGCGACCTAGGGAGAAGTCGACCAGCAAGATAAAATAGATGACACAACCAAAAAATCTGCAACTTAGAGAATAGGGGCGCCCAGACCCTAGAAGAAGGATGAGCCAATACCTAGAAGCATAAAAAATTCGTACAATGACTTATGATCAAAAACCACTTTCAGCACTTCCCAAACCAGCAACCTGCAAAACTGATAAAAAAATCAAAATTCCTTCTGTGATGCTCAATCTACACTCTCTGAATGAGAAGCAGTCTCTGGAAACTCAGCTAGGTACTATCTTTCAAGCACGAAAAATTGAAGAAGAAACTAGGAGGTATGCATTCCTCGAAGCAAGCTCTGAAAGCATTTCAGCAGCATAACAATATAATAAGCAACAATAGATACTCTAAATGAAGGCCAAGCCTCTTATTTACAACTTTCCTCCTCAATTAGGGCTCCCAACTAAAATTCACATTCAAATCCAAATTTTCCTTTCAATCTTCATTTGCATTTCATTTATTCCCTCTTCTCCCAAGTCATCCAAGTATAAGAGGGAGATAATACTTTATTAAAATGCAAAATATCTCATAAAGTAGACGTCCAAATATTTAAGTGAAATGACTTTATAACTTGCAAATATTTTCTCCAAGCTAGGCGTCCCTTTTACTTTAGCCAAAAATTCCACTTCATTAAAATATTACTTGCAACTTAAATATTCCCTTTATAAAGTCGTCCCTTTTAGCCTAGGCGATAATTTAACTTAAAATAATATTCTCATCAAATACCAAACTTGCCAAAATAATCACCTCAAAAGCTGGGGACCAAACCGAATAAACTGACCTGCCAAAAATAACTCCAAAAATGCTGGAATGACCAACTGCTCAAGCTGACCTACCAGAAATAGCCACTGCACTGAATTGCTGCTAAAAATAGCACTGCCAAAAATAGTACTTACTAAAAATAGCATACTACTAAAAATAGTAAGTTGTTCCAAACTCATTTTCTCCACATTTTGAGCAACCGTCTCAACTTACTAAAAATAGTAAATCTGAGAAAAGTTCTTTGATTCAGTTGCATTTCAGACCATCGCAAAGCTCTCTGAAAACCCAGAAGGAATCCAGAATCCAAACTAAAAAACTCCAACATGCAAGCCTCCAAAAGCAGCAGAGAATACAAGTCAATATCCTGTCATGCATGTTACCTCATCACAAAGCTCTCCAAAAACCTAGAAAGCTCCACCAGACATGCATTAGAAACTCTCGCATGCAAGACCTCAAAACCTCGTCCAAAAGTGGAAACCCTAATTTCAACTTCTGATGGCCTACAGGCTTCCGGAAATAGGCTATCAGACACAGAAGAGCATATGGCTAAAACGGGGACATTACAACCACCCTTTTGAAGGAGCTACCATCAATTCCAACCACTATTTGAGAGTTTTAGACACATTTTGCAAGCATTCATCACTCTTTGTTTCTGCCCCAGCACTATTGGAGGTTTCCAAAGTAAGTTTTGACATCATTAGTTGTTGCAACAACATTTCCCACCAAGCCATAAGGACCACCATCACTTGGTAGGGCAGATCTGCTGCATTTATCACTTCTTGATCATTTTTCCATCCCATAATTGAGTACGCCAGCCTTATAAGAGGGTCTAACATCATTTTTGATGAGTTACATTAGCATTTATTGCTGTTTGCAGGCATTTTTGGGGCTGCTACTAGCATTTTCAGAGGTTCATCCTTCAGCACCAATATTTATTACCATACTTCACCTCCAATTGCTATTTTCCACCATCATAAGGGAGCACCATATCAAATTTGGGCAATTTGGAGTCACACATTGCATGTTTGCATCCATTTCCAAATGTTGGTTTGACATTTTCCAGCAGCATCAATCATTTTATTCATTGGATGTGGGGCATATTAAAGTATTATTGTAATATTTAGTATATAATGGTCGATTAGTCTTTAGAAAAGACTTTAGGAATATTATTTATTGTTTTAGTTGTGTTCTTATCCTTTTGCTTTATTAGTTGTCGTTCTTATCCTTTCCAAATAAAACTTTTGTAACTCTTATTTCAAAATGTTTCCGCTACTTAGTTAATATTGAATATTTAGGTAATCATTATGTGTTGTATTTTTCGTAATATGGTATCAAACCCAAGTCACACCTCAAGATTGGTGAATGGATGAAATTCTATGCACTGTTGCGGTGTTCACTCATGCACGTGCCACAAAAAGTACCAAAAGACATCATACGAATCTGAACGGAATTGTGTGAAGGTTTGATAAATCGTGAGCTGGTTTGAGAAAAATCGTGGATTTCTAAACAGAAAAAATTCATGGGTTTTCCTTCTATTTGGAAAAATGTGGATGATTTTTCTATGAAATCGCAAATTTTTTGCACCAAAAAAATCGCACAACTAGGTTTCTGTTAAAATCGTGATTTTTTTCTAGATAATTTGTGAGTTTTAACAAAGGTGAAAATCGCATGTTTGTTTTACCAAAAATTGTGTGGCTTTTTTCTTCCACTTTTTTGACAATTTAAAAAAAACATCGTGGGTTTTTTTCAAAAATTGTTGGTAGTTACTGTACCCTAGATAAGTTGCAATTTTTTGCAAGTCTAAAAGCCACGATTTGCAGAAAGGTGAATTTTTTGGATGTTTTCTTAACAAAAACATGTTTTTTTTTACTAATTTCTTCCACAAATGTAAGTGGCCAAGAATTTCAAACCAGATCGAGGGTGTTTCAATCCAGTTTTTGAACAATTTTTGCTAAAATTGTGATCCTTTTTTTAAGAACCTAGCTGGGCATATTTCAGTTTTTTGCCTGCTACTTATTGGTGCTAGGTGTGCTAGAATTTCAGTTTCTAGACAAGGGATTTTATTCCATCAGCAAGGGTTTATTTTTTTCATAATTGCAAATTGCACAAGGGATGACTTCATTACCCAACATCATGTTGAAAGATAATCAGCGCTTCACTGGGAAGAATTACAACATGTGGAAGCAATGCATGCTCACGAACTTCGAGTACAAATGCCTCAATAAGATCATCCTCAATACTGACATTCATCCAGCAATTGCGGGTAAAGACCAAGACAAGTTTGACGAGCATGATACAAAAGCCATCATGTTGATAAAGCTATTAGTGATTGATGAGATGCTTTTGGAGATACAGACAAGCAAAACCTCTACAGAAATTTGGAAGCACCTATGAGATTTGCACGAGACATGAGATAAAGGTAGGGCCTTCTTTTTTCAATTATGATGAATGAGACATCCTTGTAGGAGCATTTGTTCAAAATCAAGGACATCAAAGATAAGTTGTCTGCCATAGGTCAAAAGATGGAAGAAGATATGGTGGTTATTATGCTAAAAATCTTACCACAAGCCTAGGGATAGAACATTTTATTGAGACAATATCACATAAACCAATGTTGACCTGAAGTTCAAAAAGTTATGTAATAAGCTCTTGCATTAGGACAAATGGAAGAAACAGTTTGGCAACAATAGTGATACACAAAGTGTGGAACGGGCATTTGCAACCAAGGACAAGGGCTAAGGAAAATGGCCTCAAAAGAAAGCACAAGGGAATAATGAGGATACTTCAAAGAATCTAAAAAGTATCACATGTCAATATTGTGGTAAAATGGGTCATATGAAGAAGCATTGCAAAAAGAGGTTGGCTAAACAAAAATCCAATCTAGGAGGGCCTCAGCAAAAGGCTTATATTGTAGAGCATTCAAAGGAGTCAGTCTTCAATGCATTTATGGCCAAACGACCAGCAGATCAATCCAAGTCATCTGCATGGTATATAGATTTTGAGGCCCCACGTCATTTCACCCATAGGAAAGATTGGTTCACAAAGTACATGGCTTGCTCTAATTCGGTGATCTTCGATGGTGGTGAGTACACTATTGTTGGCAAAGGCAATGTTCAAATAACCTCTAGATGGAAAATTTTTATTTTTCTCAATGTGTAGTATGTACCGATCATGGACCTTAATTTGCTCTCTATGAATCAAATTATGCGCCATAATCCCAACTTGGATGTCACTTTTAGCAAACATAAATGCTATGTATAATTGACATGAAATCAAAGAAGACTATTGTAGTCAGCATAGAAGATCATGGATTATATCGAGTAACTGATACTGGAGAGGTTCAGGAGCCTGCATTGGCAACCAAGAGTGCATCTTCTATCAATAAACTATGGCATCAACGGTATGGGCATCTCAATCTATCTTATCTCTCTCAGTTGTCTCGGGAGAATTTGGTAGAAATCCTTCCTCATATTCAATAACAAATATTTGGTATTTGCAGAGCTTGCAAAGCAAGGAAGTAGCATAGAACTCCTTTTTTAGACAGACAGGCTTGGAGAGCCTCAAGAATCTTACAACGAGTTCATGCAAACATTTGTTGACCAATGAATATGACATCGGTCATTGGTGTCATGTGTTTTCTTTTGTTCATAGATGATTTCGATAGGAAAATGTGGGTGTATTTTTTAAAAGTAAAATCAAATGTGTTTAATGAATTCCAAAAGTTCAAAGCATTAGTAGAGAAAGAGTCAAGATGTGACATCATAACTCTTAGGTCTAATAATGGAGGTGAATTTTGTTCAAACAAGTTCAATAAATTTTGTGCTAAACATAGAATCAAGAGACAACACACAACACCCTATACTCCACAAAATAATGGAGTAGTTGAGAGAAGGAACCATAAAATTATGGAGATGGCTTGATGTATGATGGAGAATGGGAGAATTCCCAAAAAGTTTTGGACTAAGGCAATTTGCTTTGTAGTTTTACTCAACAAGCCTATAACAAAAGCAGTGAAGGAGAAGACCCTAGAGAAATATTGATTTGAGAGGAAACCTAAAATTAATCATCTAAAGGTCTTTGGTTCTCTAGCATATGCCTGGATTCCATATAAAAAGAGAACTAAGTTAGACCCTAAGAGTAAGAAATTAATGCTTACAAGGTACAATGATAATCATAAAGCCTCCCAACAGATTGATGTGGACACTGACCTCTAGAATTTCAGTAAAGATGTTGTAATTGATGAGGAAACTGGACCCTTTCAACTCTCTCTAGAGTTCAAGATTACTGAAGAATGGCTTGTTGTGGTTAAGAATTTAGGTATTAAGCTTTGCAAAGCTTCACCTAAAAGGGGGGAGGATTCTGAGCATGAGTCTCCCAAGCAAATAACAATACCGGAATTTACAGACTTTCTTAATGATAACTTGGATCAGCATCCAAATGACACAAAAACAGGAAGTCCAAGTCATCATGACAACACTAATTTGGCAGACTTCCAAGAAGATACCAATGTGGTGGGAAAGCACCATTCAAGATGTTCGAGATGATAAAATGATCGAAGGAAGATTATCGAGAAGCAAGAGAAAACACACAATTAAATTTGCTTGTATGGCCAATCTTCAGAGGTTTTATGAGCCATAAGAATTTGTAGAGGCAAAAGGAAAACCTGAATGGGAAAAGGCCATGGGAACCAAACATAAGAGTCTTTTGAAAAATAAGAATTGGGATCTTTCAAATATTCCACCAGGGAAAAAACATTGGCTGCAAATGTAGTACAAAGTCAAGTGCAAAGCAAATGGTACTCTTCACAAGTACAAAGATTGGTTGGTTGCCAAAGGGTTCTCACAAAGAGAGGACATTGACTATGAGGAGACTTTTGCTCCTACAACAAAAATGAACACCATCCATTTAGTTCTAGCCATGGTAGCTAACTTTGGCTGGAAAGTCCATCAAATCAATGTAAAAAGTGTATTCCTCAATGGCAACTTGGAGAAAGAAGTGTATATGTCTCAGCCTCCAAGTTTTCAGGTTGTAGGAAAGGAGCATCGGGTATGTAGATTGGAGAAAGCTTTATTTGGCCTAAAGCAAGCACCCAGGGCATTGTACTAAAAAATTGACAAGTACTTGGTTGAACAGGGATTCCAATGGAATCCTTCAGATCCAAATATGTATGTCAAAACCATAGGCAATGAGACCATTCTACTAGTCATTTATGTAGGTGATATCATTATTACAAGTAGTGAGGGACATTTGATTGAACAAATCAAATGTAATTTAAGTAAAGCTTTTTGTTGAGCACACGGTGATACTGAGAGGGGGGGTGAATCAGTATCTAACAATCTTTTACTTTTCAAAACTGAACCAATCACAATAAGAACATTCAAGTAAGATCTAGCAATTAGGAACACAATGAGAACACACAATTTACGTGGTAACCCTTTCGGGAGAAACCACAGCACAATTTTGCATATATATTATAGTTTAATTTTTTTCTTCTTGTAGGCTCCAACCTACTATCAAAGTCTCGAATTCTATAGCTAACTGAGCACCAACTCAGCAAGAGGCTCCAACATCTACTTGATAGGCTTCAACCTATTGGAGACTCCAACCCCCATACACAAACTGAGCTTCAACCCAGCAAGAGGCTACTACCTCAATTTGATAGGCTCCAACCTATTGGAGGCTTCAACCCCCACAAATCTGATCCAAACTTCCTTCCTTATTAATCTGATTACAAATCTTGAATCTGATCCAATTTCAAATCTAGTTCAAATCATGTACTTTCTCCTCAAATCTGATCTACACTTAATATCAATCTTTTTCCAAATCTGATGACTATTTTGCACAATATCTCTTTCACACAAATCTAATCAAAATATAAGTTCTTTCATATTCCTCACAAATTTGAATCAATCACCAATTTTCTTCCTTCTTAAATCTGAATATTATTAATCCATCTTACTAGCATAAATTCTTTCATTTCATTGCATAATGATCTTCAATAAATTCTTTCATTTCATTGCATAATGATCTTCAATACAAATCAGAAATACTTTTCATTTTTCTGCTTACACTCTTCTTTATCTTCTGAAAATATTCATTGAAAAATTACTTGATATTTTGACTCCATCTTTTCTTTATATTTATACCATTTCATTGTCAAAGGATGTGTCTTTTATGAGGGGTATGTCTATTCAACTAAATGTGTCCCTTTATGTTATGTCCCCATCCTAGTCAGCACAGCTGGATATGTGGTTAGCCTATCATCCTGGTCCTCGTAGGCTGACAGATATGTGTAGAGGATCAATTGAGGCAGTTACCGGTGTTCAGGAGCTTCATTTTTTTGCAGTTGTTTCAGGTTGGGCCTTCGCAGAGTCGTTCTGAGGGGTTTTTCAGATACTTACTATTTTTAGTAAGTCAGGCAGGCGGAAGCTGCTATTTCTGGCAGGGCACCTGGTTCAGCTGGTATGCTCAGATTCGACCCAGTGCATCAGTTTGTTGGTCAGATGGAAGAATAACGGAGTATTTAATGATTTATTAAATAATTAATATTTTGACTTTATATTATAAAGTCACTTTATTAATGTATTTAAATATTATAATTAAGGCGTATTATAAAGTATTCTAATACTTTATAATAAAATGGCATAATTAATTTAATGAATGAGTAATTATTCATTAATGAAGAAGGCGCCTATTATTAAATATTTTTCCTAAGTCCAAACAGGCAAATTAAATCATTTATTTAAATGATTATTAAAAGGAAGGGTTTGGTCGAATTTTTCAAGAGGCTTATATATTGACTGCCAAAGACAAATCGAACTCTTATGTCTTGATTATTCAATTTGTCTTCTTTTTGCTCTGAGCATCGAAGTTTGCAAAACCTAGGGTTTCAGCAGACAGTGGATTTTGGAGAACGATACCTCTTCAGAATATGGCATACTGAGACTGTGCAATATCAGTTGAAGCTTGTCTACTTGGTGACTTCACACAGAGGTTACAGTTTGAGTTTATTGATCGATTCAGGCAGAGTTTGCAGAGAATATTCATCAGTTATTTGGGCGACTCTTTCAGAGATCATTTCACAGGGATCTGGCATCACTTTCAATAAGGCCGTACAATAATTATTACAGCTGCTGGGCCGTACAGATCTGTGCTAGCAGGAGCCGTACTTCTCTTCTCAGGAGGAAACGCCTTCAGCTTTCAGTTTCTATCAGAGGAATCTAGTGCGCCTGGGGTTTCTGGAGATTTCTCTTTGACCCGTGCTTGGAGATTCATGTTAGCCGTACTATCTCTTCATTCTTTCATGTGGCTGCAACAGCAATCAGGTTCTTTTGAAAAAAAATCATATTTCATTCATTTGCTCAATTTTTACATTGTATGTGATCTGGAAAGTTAATAAATGTATGCGCCTACATTCTTTGAGCAATATCAAAGCATATTTACTGTCTTTAGATTCGTTATGAATTTTTAAACATTTTTAGAGCAAAATTGCCATTTCCTATTTTATGCAAAAAACCATCAAAACACAAAAAAACTACAAAACAAACAAAATCAGCGATTTCAGTTAGGGTTTGGGGCTGAGAGTCACCTGGACTCTTACACTTTAAAACCATCGATGCCTTTCCTTAATGAATTTTATCCTTTTTAAATGCTGCATTTATAGAATCGCACCTTTAGTTAGCCTTTAATTATATTAATATCATCGCTGCCTTTTAGTAATTGTTATCTGCCCTTAACAAACTTTAATTATTTTCTTTAAGGAATCGCTCGCTTTTCTCCTTTTGTTTTTCTTTGTCTTACTCTTATTTTGTCTTTTTTGTCTTTGTCTTATATAGTTGCAGCCTTCTCAGAAATAAACTAATTTTATTCTAATTTTACTTTATTCCAGCGATGTCTTTGTAAGATATAATTTTTGTCTTCATAATACATCACTTCCTTATACATCTACCTTTTACCACTGCATTTTCATTAGATTTGCCTCACTTTAACTTGGCCGATTAATATGTATATGTATATCATATATGTATATGTATATTTGCCACGATAAGATCGCCACAATGAGATGTTTTTGGTCTTCATATTACCAAAAATAGTCCATCGTTGAATTAAGTTGATTTTATCTTGCATAAACATGAGCAAGGTCAGCCAACATTCTTCAAGGAATATAAGGTAAGTGTAAGTTCAGCCATGTAATACAATTGCAACCTTTGACATCAATGACAACAATTTCTAACAATCTCCTTGATGAACTCTTTGACATCAACAATCTTGTTCGTGCATCTTGACATCAATGACAACATTTACAACACTTTTGACATGACTAATTTAGGCCTCCTACATTACTATCTAGGTGTAGAAGTTTGGCAAACAGGTGGTGATATTTTTATTTCTCAATCTAAATATGCCAGGAGTTTGCTTGACAAGTTCATAATGACAGATTACAAAATCTCGTCTCCACCTATGGAGAAAGGGCTGAAGCTTTCAGCCAAAATAGACTCAAAGGTAATAAATGAGTCAGCATACAAGCAACTAGTGGGCAGCCTTGTATGCCTTACAGCCACTAGACCCGATTTGAGCTTTGTTGTGACTTTCATCTTCAAATTTATAACAGCCCCAAAGGCAGAACATTGGATTGCAGCGAAGAGAGTGTTGAGATATGTGAAAGGGACACTTGATTTTGACATTCTATACAACAGAAGCAAAGATCCTAGGCTGGTTGGGTTCACAGATTTAGATTGGGCAAGTTCTATTGATGACAAAAAATCAATTTCTGGATATATTTTCAGCCTTGGCATGAGTGAAATCACATGGACCAACAAGAAATAGTAGGCAATAGCTCTTTCCTTGACAAAAGCATAGTATCGAGGAACAGTAAAAGCAACATGTGAGACAATATGGCTTCGAATGATACTTTCAGACATGCAAATGTCTCAAGCAAGGCCCTCACCCTTGTTTTGTGACAATCAAGGGGTGCTAAAACCTACCAAGAATTCAGTCTTCCACGAGCATACCAAACATGTGGAGCCTTCATTGTCATTTCATCAAGCAACTTGTCAAAGATGGATCGGTGATGTAGTAGAATTGTCCTGAAGATCAAATTGCAAACATTTTTACCAAGGCTTTGGGTCTTGACAAATTTGTCAAATTTCGGGATAAGCTTGGTATAGTTAGTAGATTGACCATTAAAGGAGGATTGAAGTATTATTGTAAAATTTAGTGTATAATGGTCAATTAGTCTTTAGGATAGACTTTAGGAATATTCTTTATTTTTTTAGTTACGTTCTTATCCTTTAGCTTTATTAGTTGTCATTTTTATCCTTTCCCGATAAAGCTTTTGTAACTCTTATTTAAGGATTTTTTCACTCCTTAGTTAATATCGAATATCTTGGTAATCATTACATGCTATATTTTTTTCATAATAGAGCACCATCTTGGAAGGGAACATATGGTCATTTGGGTGGCTATTCATGTCATTTTCCACTTGTTTTCAGCCTCATAGTGGCAGTACAGCCCTACATCAGCGAGCCATCACTTATTGCAGCAGTCATACAAGTCTAAGGTTCAATCAGTTTTAGCTAAATCTGCCTTTGTGAGTTGATTTCTCAATTGTAGATATCCTGAAATCTTATTCCCATCTTGTAATCACTTCCAGCAGTTGCAAAATAAATAGAATCAGCTTTCGAGGGGTTTCTAAAATTAATGTTTGATGTGGAAAGGTGTCGTCATAACTTTCACAATTCAGATCTGAGTGCTTTTTACCATCTAAGGTTTATACTAGCAATTATAATTGATAAGAATCAATTCAGATTTGTCATATAAAGTTTTATATCAGCATTTAAGGGTTTGAGTTTCCAACAATTTGTTTCTGTCGTGGTTTGCTGTTAAAGTTTGTAATTTGTCTTAGAAATCACAAAAATACAAAAAAATCAGAAAATATACAAAGGTCCTATTGGAGGACATTACAAAGAGTGATGAACAAGTAGGAATCACGGTTCGGGATTTCAAAGTACTTCATATCTTTTAGGTATGTTGGTAGCAGAAATTTTGGGAGCCTACAATATAGTGGAGATCAAGGCTCATAGTATCAGATACTTCAGGGATTAGGGATCAAGGATCAAGAACATCAACTCCTTTGGGTTGGCCACAACGTAGGAAACGAAACTTTGAAAGCTTGTGGGATACAAGGAAGCGAGGTTGCAGGGCACAAGGAACAAAAGCAAGGTGTGTCAATAAAGGAAGGTTCAAACGCCTAAAGCATGGGAAGCCAAGGATTTAGGGACTTGATGAAAATGGAGAACGGATGTCGGAATGGGAAAATATGGAATTCCAACTAGGTCAACAAGGTGAGGGTTCAAGAAACAAGACAATAGGAAAAGTGTCACGTCTCATACTTTGATGTTATTTTGACCATGACTTACTTTGATGCTATTTTGACCATGACTTATTTTGATAATGTTTGACTATGACTTTATGGGATTTAATATACGAATTATGATACGTGTTAGAGCAATATAATATACTACAATGCTTTGATGTATGGGAATGTAGAAAAATAATTGTTTTCTTTCAGAATTATGAGTGCATTTTATATAAAATAGGAATGTTGATTTAATTATTGTTTAAATTTATATTTCTACATTGGTTACTAATACACTTTCCTTTTTGCACGCCTGAGTGCATTTGAGTTGCCAGGTGATCGAAGGCCAAGGTGATCGAAGGCCAAGAGTGTGATTGAGGAAAGAAGGTTAGCTTCCCGACAGGGTAAAAGAGGAGAAGTTCTCGATTACGCACACACCACTTAGAATCATGTAGCTGCATTAGGTCATGTTTGTTTTCAATATGATTGTTTGAAATTGATTAGCAGAGCAAAATTAAAATATAGTTTAATTAACCTTAAAAATTATGAAAAGAATATGGTTTATTCTATTTTAATTTATCCCATTTATTTTTGTGCATTAAAAAGGAAAGAAAATCTGATTTAAAAAGAAATATAATATATAGGAAATTAAAGAAATAAAACAAAACAAATAATAAAGTAAAAGTATTATGTTTGTATATAATGAAATAATAGGTTTGCATAAAAGGGGATATATTTCTAATTTGTATATGGTTATTTTTCCAAAATAATGAGGAATGAATAGCCCGAGAGAACATTGGGCTCTGGAAATTTTATCTTAAAACCAACAATGCTGTTGGCATGTGGCAATCCTTAGAATTTGCATGAGAATTTTATCTGTCATCTGGAAATAAATTGCATGATCCTCGAAAAGAGGAATAGAGCTTTAAGAGGGAAAAGAGAACTTCCATTCAGTCATATCCGAGAGCTCTGGAAAAGAGGCGACAAGAAGGTATTGCAGGGCATCTGCACTGGAGAAGAAAATTGCCAGGTTCTTTTCATACTTTGCCTTCATTTAATTTTAAAATTGCAGTAAGGAAATTGAAGGAATGAAATGCATCATTCCATGATATGAGTATAAACAACTGAGAAATCTTTCCAATTTCGTTTTTGAATCTGGGTAATAGCTTACTTCTCTTTGTTGCAATATAGAATACACATTCTTTTCTTCAGAATTAGGGTTTCATTCTGTTGCAAAATCTGCAATTTGTTAAACTGCTCTAAAGTATAATGGGAAATATATATGCATATAATGTCTGCATAAAAACTCTGTCATCTGAATAAATTCAAAATGCCTTTGAGATAAAATTCGAATGCAGATATACTGGGCGAAATGTTTTCTTTATTTTGAGTTTTGAAACTGTTAACCATAGGAATGAGGAAGGGATTTAATCCCTTGTCCTCCCCATGGGAAGGACGCGACACTGTGGGAGGCTCGCGCCTTCCACAGGCCGCGGCCTGTGGAGGAGGCGCGAGCCCCTCACAGCCCGCCCCCTCCCCATGGGAGGGGCAAGGGCTTTCCTGCGCCCTTATAATGCTCAACGCCAGTAAGAGAACCCTGAAAAAAATGTCTTATTCTGTGTACACGGCCAGTGAATTTTTGAACAGACTTAAAAACCAGAATTTCTTTCTTCAAAACTACACGCAGCTGTATATGAATTTTTACACACACACACACATATATATATATATATATATGTATACATATACACTTAGCTGTATATACATACATATATATATATATAAATATCCATGCATATATGTGCCAAAATGCAAGTTGAAACAGGAAAACCATTTCCAGAAAGTAGTATGAACTCTGTATCTCTGAAATGTTAAACCTGGAACAAGAACAGAAATGTCTCTGAGAAAACCATGTAAACTGGAAATCATCTTGATTACTTTGACATATACTTACATACAGAAATACAATCCTGAGTAAAGGAATACAACATAAAATTTGAATGCAAGATTATCTTTCAAACCTCTGAATTTCTGAATAAATTGCACTGTTTCAGTATATTATTAATACTCTGAAACCTGTATTGAAATTGGGAATTACACTATCAGTCAGCCTGAACTCGGAAGGAATAGAAGTACACACTGAAATCAGAAAACACTGTTCCATTCAAACAAATTGATTAAATCTTTCTTTCTAATAGTGCACTGAAAAGTATTAAGACATACATGTTCTTCTTTAAAAACAGAGCCTTTATCCAAATCAGAAAAGGATTACTTACAAAAAGAGTAAACGAAATTTACTACTGAATTTACAATTTTTCTTTCAAAGGATGTTCTGAAATTCACATTTGAAATTCTTTTAGAATTAATTGAATGATTGAAACATGAACGAAAATGCAAAACTTTCTGCTTTGGTATTTATTCATACTTTACTGTGGTAACTTCCGGGACAGGGTGCCGAAGGTGGACCAACAGAGACGGTAGTATTACCTTTTCTAAACTACCATTTACTTGTATTATTTATGCTTGGCCAAGCACTTGTACCATTGAAATAGATGGGTTTGTTTTTAAAAGCCTAGAAACATATATGTATTTGAGTCTCTGCCACCTCCTGTTGCAAGAAATGTGTTTATTTCTCATGTTAGAAATGCATATAGGCATCAGGCACGCATCGAGAGTTCCCTCCTGTTTTACTGTTTCGGGTTGCTAGGCTCCTTTATGCAGGGCCGGGGATTCCTTCGAGTTAGGAAGGAACCCGGGGAAGTCATGGACTTCGTGGTTGGGCGGAAAAGGCGCCTGAATCACATTCTTGGCCCCAACTTGCAAGCAGACCGATGGTGTCACGGCGGTTGGTGGTTCCGAGTTTTATTTGCTATTGATGTACTTGTGTATTATTTTGGATTGGCTTGTGAAGCTCCGTTGTAAATATATATGTATTTGACATTCTTTGATTGAAACTTTGAAATAGAAGTATGATTTGAAAGTATCTAATGTAACATTGATTTGAGGAAATAAAGTTTTATGACTTAGCATAGAAAAGATGTTTCTATTGGAATTGTTGATTCTTCCAAGTATGGTTGAATATATGAGGAAAGTCATTGAAATACTTATGCTTTGTATAAACTTGATACATTACATTGATATTATTATTATGAAATGCAATTTAAATTCTCTTTTATTAAGCTCATTTGGAAGTGTTATGAACAATGTTGATTACTTGGAAATCTTTTGTAATTTGAATAAATTGAAAATACTCTTAATTTCCCTTTTATACTAATTTGAACGGATTGAAAACATTCTTAATTTTCCTCAAAGCATTGTAGTATATTATATTGCTCTAACACGT
This sequence comes from Sequoia sempervirens, assembly GCA_007258455.2. NCBI lineage: Eukaryota > Viridiplantae > Streptophyta > Pinopsida > Cupressales > Cupressaceae > Sequoia > Sequoia sempervirens. The sequence goes on from VDFB02106001.1 coordinate 37,424, forward strand.
ATCATAATTCGTATATTAAATCCCATAAAGTCATGGTCAAACATTATCAAAATAAGTCATGGTCAAAATAGCATCAAAGTAAGTCATGGTCAAAATAACATCAAAGTATGAGACGTGACAAAAAGGGGCGCCATGGTAAAGGAAGTCTCAAGAACCTACAAGAGGCAAAGGATCATGGGAATAGAGAAGTGGAGGTTGAAAGGAAGGTATGAAAACATGAGGAAACCCGGAACCCCACTTAAAGATGGAAAATGACTCTGACACTCCCATACTTAGGATTTGGGAAATTACAAGAATGATGACATTTGCTCCAAATAATACAAATACCTAAGCTGAAATTTGGGGCACAAGGGGAAATGGATGTGTTGTATAGAAGATTATCTCAGCCAATCCACTATTAGGTGTGTTCCAACCTCCACAATAGTACTAATTCAAATTATTCAAAGTGTGTGTAGACTTGGGGGACTTTGTGATGATGGTGTGAGCAACAATGGTGGTCACCATATCAAACCCTAGGAGGAAAGCTACCACAAGTGGTGTGTGTAATGTGATGAGAGTCAAAGGATAATGGGGATCACAATATGAATGCAAACATGAGAGAAATGAAAGATAGGTTGCAGATTCGAGGTGGGAAACTATAGCAAGGGTTTTGGTCAATGGAAGAAAGAAAATGGAGATCTATGGCTGCCGAATGGGGAAAGGGAAAGATAGAATTTGCAAGGATGAGTGGGGAGGAGAACAAGATAGGATAGTGGAAATGTGGTGAAGATGTCCACAAACTTGCTGATTTCAGACCTGTAATTTGCTTCCCCTTATCTCTTTAATGGTGATTCTTCTATTTCCTATGTGCAAAGGAGAGAGAGGTACTAAGTTTTCTCAAAAAGTGAATTATGAGTGATTGAAGGGAAAACGAGATTTAAAAACAAGGCAATACTGATTTTTTTAGCAAATGATCATTGAAAACGTAGCAAGTTTTCAGGCATGATGGGATAGGAAACATCATTTCATGAAATTTGAATTTGAACATCTATGCTGGGGGGCACAAGTGTCTTTGTTGATTCTACAATTCAAATGTCTTAAGGTGTTTGGTGACAAGTTCCTAAGGCTAGGGGTGTTTGCATTATCCTTCAACAAGCATGGGAGAGAGCAAAAGCTAGCAAAATAGACTTAAAAGTATAATAGGGGAGTGAGCACCACAATGAGTACAGAAATCTATCAATGAATCTCTATATCTATGACTCACCAAGTTGTAGCATTGAATCCATTTGAATCATTTGCATGTTGAATGTGAGACTACTCTGTGTGACTAGGGTATCAAATATCAATCAACTCCTCCTCAACGTCCTTTATGTTTCCTACAATGGTGGATAATCTATCTACGTTCTTATCCTCCTTAACCCTCCCCAGCGCATCTTTCACCAATCTCTAAAACTCTACTTGTATTTCATCCTAATCAATTTGAATACCATCCCCATTAGCAAAAGTACATGAAAGAAGCTACCAAGGAAGCAGTTTGTTGTCTAATGCATCCAATTTACCCTTTTGATCTGCTAATATGGTGACCACTTTATCATGAAGTTGAAGCAAAAACATGTGTGGTATCGACTAAGTGAATGTTTGATCCACATTAACATTGCCCACCAGATACATTTCAATCAACCTCAAGGGTCCATGAGCAATAGCGGACTTAGATTTTTCTATGATGTCATTGTAACTGGAAACCCTTCTCATCATACTTTGCTCTAAATCCGAAATCTCTCTCCTTGCAAGCTTCACTTTGGTCAACAAAGCATACAGCCTATCAAGTACCTTTGACCCCTCTACTCATAGAATTTATTATCCATTTTTCAAGACCTCTCTCATGTACAACTAGCTGATCCTATTGCCTTTGATGATTTGTGGAGCGTAAAACCTGCACAACAAAGCTGGTAGAGCTAGAAGTAGGTTGTAGTAGATGAGCTATGAACTAAGTTGTTTGTTTTCAGCTTTTAGGGCTGCTTTTTGACATTCTTGAGGACTCTTTCCTTGATAGTTTCTGTCACAACATTTAGAAGATTGCCATCCCCCTGGCATGTTCTTGACCCAAATTCAGTCTCAATCAATTAAAAATCAGCAAGATTAATCTCATGTGCCACTTTTCCCTTAGGAGGAATCACAGTTTCTAAAACCAAGTTGCCATTTGCATTCTTTTTCACTCTGATTTACTTCCTCAATTTCTTGAGTTCTAGCGTTGATAGAATGGAAGCAAGTGCATCAAAATCAACATGATAAGATGTAAAAACTTTTCTCTTTCTAATGATTGTGGAGTTTACCCGTTCTGGGCCTTCTTTTTTTGTTCTTGCCTTCTAGGACTAGGGGAAGGAATTGTGATCATGTGAACGGGAAAAATAGGTAGAATATCCTATAGGTGGGATGGAGAAGGAATAGAAAGTAGAATAAAAGGTGTTACGGGTTTTAATGTCGAGTTAACATCCAAACGTATGAGTGCCAGGGAACAAATAGAGGGATTCCTAGGAGAAGCAGGAGGAGAACGAGCAGAAATCAGAATAGATGATACGATTTCAAGCTCTGCACTTAGTTGATCAAGCAAAGATATTGTGCTCTTCCTGGCAACCAACTTCAATTCTGGGATTACTTGAGCTGCATCCGAAGTACTTGTTGCCAGTGGAATCCAACTATCCTCTTCTTTTTTTATTTCCACTACTGCTTGCAATTGCTAATTTTGATTTCATATGTAAAGAAGAAGAAGTCACAACAATTTCAGCCCATGTTTATTTTTGAGATAAAATGTCTGTCCTCCAACCCGAATCATAAATTTGGAACAAAGATAACCTGCAACGGTAATTGCAATTTTACCTCCAATAGCTGTCACCTAGTTTGTGAGAATCACCAATTGCCCAAACATTTGAGATAGTCCACATTTTAGGTTAACAAGCGAGAGATTATATATGCACAATTGTGTGTAAAAGGGAACAGGACCCACTAAATATTTTGGATGAGAAGTGCAAGAATCCTTTAAAAAGTAGAAAAAAGAAAAGAGTTAGACGTGGCATTTCAGAACTAATCCGTGAGCTATTGGCTGTATTGCCACAATGACCTCTTTTTGCAAATTAACAGTTGAAAATACCTGAAAATGAGATGTAAGCAGTTATGCCCTGAGGAGTGATCCTTGTCTCTTCGAACAACACTGAGTCTGTTAAAAATGGGTTCTGGAAAAATTAAATGTGTTAAGGCATCCAAAGAATGCAGAGATATCCATACTGAATTTCATAGCAAACGGCTTATTTACGTTTCGGTAGAACCAGACTGCAGACAAAGCTAACATATAAATTCAAACTAATAATATTTTTTAAATATTTGATTAAAAATATATATTTGTAATGGTGAAATGTGCATATACCCATGCCATTTTCTGGTGAAGTGTAATAAATGGCATATTTTTGTGTTTGGTTTGGTTCATGTTTCTATTTTGTTTACATTTATTTTCATATATTTATCATTTATTCATCATTATGGCACATCCATTCACACTTTTTTAATGCATTCATTCTATGTCTTGACATTATCATTTTTATCCCACAATTTATTTTTAAGTGGCTCGGAATAACTTAGTTTAATCTTGAAGAATGTGGTAATGAACCTAAAATTTTAAATTATAAATTTTTCACCCTTTGTACTAGCTTGTATAAGTTGACTTAACACACATTTGTGCAACATGGTACGATATCATGATATTTAACGACATTCAATATGCACTTAATTTCATCTAACAACCATCTAGAAGTTAGAACTTCATGGGAGAGTAATTATAACATACTTCAATTTTTGAAGGGAATAAAGAATTAGATCCACATCATCATTATATAGGCCATCTACATGTTTACTTTCATTGTCTTCAATATTGTTTACTTGTAGTTAATCCAGCCAACCAAAGGGATTGACCTAAGAAAACTTGTTTACCTATCAAGTCAACAAACTTCTAAACAAGATCTCTAGACACCACCTTGACAAATTCAAATACTAGGAAGGCGAAGGCAACAAGCTCTTTAGGAGCACATTTTGACAATTCATTTCAACAATGACACAAATCAAATTTGTGTGTTGGATCAAGTTCGTGTACTTGAGATTGAACAAGTAAAACTTGTGATGGATTTGCAAGGATTTTTATGCTAATTCAAATTCTAAGACAATCATCATATCAACACAAATGATTTTGCGATAGTAATGAATCAATTCACAACATCATTAGTATCATTTCTCTATCATCAATCTTAGAGCTAAGTGCTCATGTCCCTCACATTTAGTTTTCATGTATTTATTACATGTCCCAACTCTAATTATTTAAGGTTAATTTATGATTAGTTGATTATAATTGCTTAAATAGGTTAGATTATTTATTACATATCCCAACTCTAATTAATGATGCAAGAGAATCTAATCGACCTCATTTTTTATTGTTTGCTTTATTTTGACATTAAATTCCTCTTGTTTTTTCGTTTTTTCCATTGAATTCCTCTTGTTTTGTCTTCTTTTTTTAAGTGTGTAGGTTTTGTGTTGGATTGTATTCTAGTTTGATTCTAATCCTAGTGGATTTCTTCTATTTGTAGCCTTTGTTGGGGTTGTTATGAAGGCACAATAACTAATTGGTACCCTATTTTTAGCTATATGTAGGGATGTTATGTTGGTGTAATGATTTCACTATTTCATTTGTTATTTTGGGTTGTTAGGTGCTCAACAGTGTTACCCTGAGTTTTCGAGAAGGGGATGGCAAGGGACAGCGGAACAAGTCCCCAAATCCCTAATTTTTCAAGCCAATTTTCAGGATGGGTAGGGGACGACTATATAAAATATAGGAGAATTTTAAATATATAGGGAAATTTTAAATATTCATATGAAAACATGGATAAAGCATGCATATATACATTATAGAAACTTAGCATATAAGATTTTTGTTAAGAATTCATTGTCAATACTCAATATGCATTCAAAATTCAAAATTCATTGTCAATATGTATGTGATATTAAACAATAACATACAAGTTATAAACGTATAACAAAATGCCCAAAGGCTAAATTTCTACCATATAGTTTTTTTTCAATTATGATATGAAAAAAAAAATAAAAAACACATAGTACACTGTTGTTGTCCCATGTCCTTGGGACGTCCCCAGGATAGGGATGGGGGATTCAGACCCAGGGACATGTCCCCGGGTAACACTGGTCCTCAAGGAATAATGTTTGACTTTGAAGAGTTAATTGTTAAGTTGGTGTAATCATTTTTTTACTAACAAAGTTTAGTTGACCTTGTGCTTGTCTTGTATTGGTTAAGTTTTTATCCTTGGAGAGTGGGGTGGCTATCATCTAATTTTAGGCTTGGTGGTTTCAAATGCCCTATAAATGTTATTTTAAAGGGATTGCAGTAGTGAGAGATGATATAGTAGAATTTGAACAATTTAATAGTTTTAACAAAAGAAACGAAATAGAATGTAAAAGAAAGAAAGATGTTGAGATGAACTTCTATGACACCCATGGTGTTAATTAAGATATCACGTATGACTGATTTGAACTCGTAGGATGTCAAAATGGTGATTGTCATCTTTAAGTAGAGAATTTTTAAGTGATGTGTCTCGAGCTAAGCACTTGGACTTGAGAGTTGGTTTTAAAATATTGTAGGGAAGTATTGTTTTGTTATTTTGAGTTGTTAGAATTTTCAATTATATTCTTATTGAAATTATGTTACAAAATTTGTAAAAGGGTTGCTTGGTTCATATCCTTTAATTGGGTTCTCGAACCTAGACTACATTATTTGGTATCAAAGCAAGGTTTGAATCTTGGGGAAGTGTGCATTTTTTCTTGTAGATGATGGAAGTCTTTCCATTGTATAAGATAAGGAGGTTAAAATGGTTCACAATATTGGGATAGAAAAGACATTAAGAGCAATAGCAAAAAGGTTAGAGACCTTGGAAAACAATACAAAGGAGTGTCAGTTAACAATGTAAGTGAAGATGAAGATATCATTGACACACCAATTAGATAAGGAGGAGAGTATATGAATGAACCCTTCATAAGGTCTATGTCTTGATGGAAAGCAAGCACAAATCGAAACTTTGTGCTACAATGGAAGTTTGAATGTAAAGAGTTAATAGATTAGATTTTACATGGAAAAACACTTTGAGTTTGAATTAGTAGAAGAGCCATAGAGGGTGAAGTTAGTAATCACAAAGTTGAAAGGTCATGCATCTCTTTGGTGGGAATTTGTGCAAATGCATCAAGAAGGAAAGGAAAGGAAAAGATTGTAATGTCCCCTTCTCAAACCTAACATTTCCAGTGACCGTTGGCCTTTCGTTGGGAACCCGAAGGCTAGTCGGAAGTTAAAATTAGGGTTTCCTAATTTTGAGGAGGTCATTGCTCAGAGATGGTGGATTCAATGGCGGATTCTTTCTGGGTTTTCAGAGAGCTTCGCAATGGTAGGTTCATCTCGGCATTCAGAGCACTTTTTAGAATTTACTATTTTTAGTCAATTCTATTTTTGGCAGCTTCCAGATGAGTTCAGCTCGGGTGACTTCCTGCTTCAGTTTGGTCAGATGTTTGGCTCAGTATTGGATTCAGGGCACCTTCGGAGGGATAAGTTAAGTCATTTAATTAAAAATTCGCGTTTAAATATTATATTTTAACGTTGACCATGGGCCTAGATTAATGACTTAAAGATGTTTTTAAAAAGGGGTCCTTGAGGGTGGCGCCCTCATTAAAAGATTAATTTAATTATTGCCAAAGTCAAACAAGCTTATGTTGGGCGCATTCTTCAAGAAGGGCATTTAATTAAAATATCATTTATTAAACATTGAAGGAGAAAGTACGCCATTTTGAGGAGATTAGGGTTTTGGCTTGAAAGTGACTTTAAGGTTACGAGAAGTCAAATGGAAATTTATAAAAGGAAGGAGTTGAGCATCATTTGATCATCTTTGGACAACTATACTGTTATGCTGCCGGATTGGCTCTGGAATCGCTTCGAGGAATGAAGGCCTCCTAGTTCGGGCATCGCTTCGTGTTTGCAAGACAACATCAAGTGGTGATTCTTAGTCTAGTTTGTGAGTTATTGAATATCGTGCATTGTGTTTAGCTTCTTGCATTGTTAAATCTGTTTTGGGCATTTTAGTGTTTCAGCATTTTAGCATCATTTAATACAGCAGATTGCATGTTTCACTCATATCTTGAAAAATACAAAAATAGTCTTTCTGGGTATCGTCTCATTCTCTTCGTTTGTCAAGAGCAATCATATTCTCCAGTTTTTAGATTTTATAGTGCTTGCATTATTTTTAAAAAGAAAATCGCCTTTTTCAGCAAGGCCGTACCATTTAGCATTCTTGGGATTTGTGCATTTCTTATTAGTTGCATTTGGAGTTGGGGTTAAGTTTCTAGATTGAGCGCCTTCATCATATTAGACTTATGCATCTTAGTTTGGGCAATTTGAGTGAGTTGAGAGGGAGCTATGAGCATTTGGATCAATTCATAGGCTGCTGTTTTTAACTACAAAATACAGATTTGTGGAAAACAGAAAACAGATTGTTAATTACAAAATTTGTAATGATTTGATATGGCTTCTTGAACTCAGCCAAGAGAGATTTTATTGTATTGTAATGATTCATATTTCCAGCTCTAACATCTTGACAGGCTTATGATATTAAATTGTAAACTGACCAGTAGTACTGGCAGTCATTCTTCAGCTTGTTGATTTGAATTTGTATTGCTCAATTTCATTTGAAGTTTGTAATAGATAGATCTCCGCCCTATGGTCGCTACTTACCCACACTGGGTCGGCAAGCACATTCTGGGTGTTGAGTGTTTCAACTTTCAGTAGTTCCTTCAAGCATTGCTGTTAGTTTTCACTCCGTCATATGGTCACCCCTCACTCCGCGTTGGATTGGGTAGCACATACTTGACATCGAGTTCCTTTCTGCATTTAGAATAGAAGATCCTCTGACCAATGCTCGCCATCATCGGCGCCATTCTGGTTAGAGTTGCTTTCTTGCACGTTTTGGTTTTCTCCGCTAACCTTAACAGGTGCACTACTTTGTAATCTGTTAATTGAGAAACAAAAAAAAAATTGGCTCGGAATATTTCAAAGATTCAATCATAGGATCAAATGGTTACAAATTTAAAATCAAAATTTCTACTTACAAATTTTCATCTTAATTTTTTCAAACAATTGCAAATACTAAAGCAAGAGGAAATGAGTGTGCTAGCATACACTAAATATTTCTACTGTCTCAATATTCAAGCTAGTCATGTTGGAGATAAAGAGGAATTTTTTTTTGCAAAATATATCAATGGACTCTATTTTATTGCACAAGATGTTTAGAATGATTAAAGTTAGATTAATCGAAGAAGCCTACCGATGTTCCTTGAAAGATGAAGAAAAACTAGCAAGGAAGCAACATAATAGCTCTAGAGGAAGAGGGAAATCTACTTGAGGAAGAGGAATGTTTGGTGAAGACAAAATACAAATGAATAATGAAGGGGAATCTAGAACTTCTCCTAACCAAAATTACAATTCAAACACTAGATGAATAGGGAAAAGCTTTATAGAAAGAGGAATTTTTGAGAGAGGAAGAGGTAGAATTTTCACTTTTGACTAATGTAGTGAAGAAGGCCATGCTGCTTATGAATGTACACAGGATTATGGAAGAAACCATGTTCATTTGTTGAAGAAAATGAAAAACATGAAATATCATCAGAAGAAAAAAGCTTGAACAAGGTGAGGCCCTCATGATGAAGTGGGTATCATTGAAATTAGAAAAGGAAAAACATGAACTAGCACAATGAAAGAATATTTTTTATACAATTTGAAAGTATGATGCAAAGTTTTAATTGATAGTGGGAGTATGGATAAATGAGTATCCAATGAAATGGTGGATAAACTGAACAAAATAATCTCACATCCAAAACTATGCAAGGTATCATGGGTACAAGAGGAACATCAACTTATAGTAAAGGAGCAATGTTTAGAATTCCGTATAGGAGCATATAAAGATGAAATATTGTGTGACATCATATTTATGGATGCTTGTCATGTTTTTCATAGAAGACCTTTTCAAGATGAAAAAAGAGATATTCATGATAGAAAAAAGAAGAATTACACTAGATCATCAAGGATGGGAAATATTGCATACTAAATCCTTTGAAGGATGGAGGAGAAGAAGAGGACAATAGTTTAAAGGTATGCTTAATTGTTGGAAAATAATTTTTAAGTGATCTAAAAGAAGAAATAATTTATTTTATAATTGTTTCAAAACATGAGAAGGTAAAAGAAAGCATGGAAGAAGAAATTACATTAGAAGTAAAAAAATTACTTGAACAATATATCGGTATTTTGTCACATGAGATGTGAAAACGGTTACCACCTATTATAAGCATTAGACATTGCATGGTGATCCTAGAGCAAACTTACCAAATAAGGCAATATATAGAATGACACTTGTGGAGAATGAGGAGGTGAAAAGCCAAGTCCAAGAACTATTGGACAAAGGTTTGATTGGAGAAATCTTGAGTTCTTGTGTTGCACTGGTATTGCTAAGACTGAAGAAAAATGGAGAATGGAGTATGTATATAGATTCTTAGGCCATAAATAAGGTCATAGTAAAATATTAATTTCCTCTACCTCAAATCTATGATTCAATGGATTGCCTGAATGGGGCAAGTTGCTTCACAAAAAATAATATGAAGAGTGGGTATCATCAAATTCAAATCAAAGAAGGTGATGAATGGAAAACTACTTTCAAGACCAAGAAAATTTGTACAAGTGATTTATCATGTCATTTAGATCGATAAATGTGCCTAGTAACTTCATGAGATTTGTGAATGAGGTACTTAAACCTTATCTTGGTAAGTTTGTAATTATTTATCTTAATGAAATTTTGATTTTTAGCAAGACAAGAGGAACATTTAGAACATTTGAGACTATTTTTACAAAGATTAAAATAAGATAAATTATTGATAAATCTGAAGGGGTGTAACTTTAAGAATAAATAATGGTGTACCTAGGTCCTGTTATTTCATAGAAGGACTTAAAATGGATCTAGAGAATGTAAAAGCAATTGTAGATTAGCCATCACCAAAGTGTACATCTAATATATCTACTAGGACTCTTTATTCATTATATACATTGGAAGGTTGTGGCTTGAGCTTCCTTTGATGGAGAATTTGAGACATGTAGGTAGTGGTATTCCCACCAATTCGAGGGAAAATACCATTTCAAGTCAAAAAATGGTGACTCTAGCAACTGGTCTTTCAACCCCATGCACCTTAGCATTCACATCACCACCATTGTTGTGAATGAGTGTAGCAAAGAAAGGATGATGTATCATTGTGGATGCAACAAGGAAAGGAAAAATATTTTTAAGTCAACATGCTCTAAAATGTCAAATATCCAAGATTTCCAACATTAGACAATTATTTCTATAGATGGGAGTATTGAACCAAACCTTTACCATGCCTCCATCGAGGTGCCCTAAAATAGAAACCCTAAATCACCTAAATACATGAGACAACGAACATCTAGTGGGTGCTTCAAAATAACATACAACAATATTTGATATAGATCATTATGAATAATCCATAGCTCGGTGTATCCTACCACCACCAGGAATAAATCTCTTGAAACCTTCCAAACAAGAGAAAAAACCTTCTAAAATTTGCAAAAAAAATTGATCCAAAATGATAGAGGTCGACATAGGGCTATTTAGGCTTCTACTTAAGAAATTAAAAAATTTACAACTTTTCCATATACTACATTTTTTTATGGCATTCATACAAATTCCATACCATATAGTAGGGTATAGGGGGTTAAATTTTTTGAAAAAATCTAATTACTATTTTTTTCCAAATGAAAGACTATTATTCATTTCTCAGGCCTTCTAGACTCAATGGCAATGTTTTTTTTGGTAACCTTTTATTGGGATGTCAAACCTAAAATGTATTAAATCAAGTTCATGGTAGTTGAGATCCAACCTACAAAACTCAAGATGGATTTGCAAGGATTTTTGTGCCAATTCAAATTCTAAGATAATCATCATATTGAGACAAATTATTTTGTGACAATGATAAATAAATTTAGAACATCATTTGCATTATTTCTCTATCATTAATCTTAGAGTGAAGCAATTTTATCCCTCACATTTATTTTTCATGTATTTATTGCATATGCCAACTTTAATTAATCTAGGTTAATTTATGATTAGTTATTGTGATTATTTGATTAGCCTAGGGTATTTAAGTACATGTGATTTATTCCTTTACTATTATTGTAAGAGTAAAAAATCATCTTAAATATCTAGGTTAATTAAAGAAATAATTAATCTAGATATGTGTGAGTTGCTCGACTAATATTAAAAAACCAAAATAAAATTCTATAATAAGTGCAAAAATTAAATAAATTAAATGTAAGGTACTTAGCTCAAATTTTGATAAAGACATCATTGTGTAGGTGTCAAAAAATAATTTGTTGCAATAACATAATTTTAGAACCCCTTAATTGACTTTCAATTACTTGTAAATCTGATTGTGCACTAACTAGATTCACTTCCACATGTGCAAAAGTAATACGTATGTTTGAAGACCTTAATCGAGTGCATAATTATGAACTTGTAACTCATCGACCTATTTTGGTAATATTATGATGTCTAAAACTTGTTCATATTTATTTTTATGCTCTAAATCTTCTAATTACAAGTAATTTTTAGAAATTCCTTTGGGAAATCTATTGAACTATGAGGGTATGTTCTCCTTAGTCCTAGACATATGGATGGGCCAATTCAATAATGATGAACTATGGTAAAGAACAACAATCAATCCTATGATATGCTCCTAGTATGATGAGGCAATGTTAATATAATGTATTTTATCCACTTGCAAATAAAATTATATATGTGATCCCTACTTATGTTCTATAATTAATTTAAATTAGGATTTTCCTTTAAACACACCATCTAGCATGTATTTTATAATTAATCGCACTTTTTTAACTCATAATGGCTAATGAAAATGGTGGCGAAGATTTGAATTTTGAATTATAGGGTTTAGATTCATGGGCTCAAGGATGATCTAGATCACTTCCACACTCATAAACTGAACTAGGTTAGTGAATGGTGGATTTGGGGATAGAGATTGATTTGTGGTGATGAGTGATGATGGGTGGGTGATGGAATTTTCCAACTTAAATGCAAAATGGGCCATCCTACACACTATCATATACATTTAAGGATAAACCAACCACTTTGGGTCCAAAATATACGGGGAAAGGGCAAGAATGGAACTATTTTCTTTATTTTGACTTACATGTGAGCTACTATGAGAAAGCTTGTCAAGGTAAAATTAAGCAGCCAACATGCAAATTAAATATTGTTCACAATCAAAGTATATGAATTTGTGTAAAGTATAAGGATCATAAATATGAATAATGTGTCCTCTAATTTTTATGAGTGCTCCATCTCAAGAATATGCAAGCACATAATAAAAATTTCAACAAGTTCATCTAGTGAAAATTTAAACATGCACATAATATCAACTTGCTAAAAATATTAACAAAAAATTAAAAGGAGAAAAGTGAGAGATTATACTTGTTACATAAGTTATAAAAGTTCTAACTATGTAGAAAGGAACTTGACAACATGAATAAATATAAAGGACTTCAACTAGATACAAAACATGATCTAACCCTATAAATAGTATAGTAAGGTTTTTAGCTATGTGAAAATGTACTATGTTTGGATATGATAATGAAGGTATGTTTGGTACTAGAAAATCATTAAAATTTCTATAACTATATCATTACAATTATACTCATGAAGAAATTTTAACAATAATACATTCTTCCTCTAATTTGTTTCATACAAAGGACACAAGGAATTGAAGGTAAGGGAAAAATGATAACATCATGTAAAGAACATCAATTTGAGTATGTAATATTATCAAATATAATGTTATACCAAGGCACACAAAATTAGAAATTATATCATGTACCCATATTGAGCATGGAACAAATATCCACAAAATTATGTATGCATAAAAGAAACATGTATTGAATATTAATACATAACATTGTGTAGGCACAATAAGCATGTCAAGTTCTAAATATGTATAATATAAGAATGAATGTAATATTCAGCCCGGTTTCACACTTGATTTTTTTTGTTTTTTAATGCGTGTTTTGAGATGTTTTTGCAATGTTTCATACAACAATATATTGCAGCAAAATAGAAGATATTGCAATTAAACTTTCAACTCAAAACTGAACATTACATAGAGGATTCACAACAAAAAATTCCAAATTTTTCTACAAGCTTAAATACTTAGTTTTTCATCAAAATATTGACAACCCAGTTCATAAAATATCCCCTAATATCTAAATCAATAATACCCAAAAAATATGGTAGTTACAAATTTGGAACTCACAAGAGAAATATGCTTTGAAACCCTCTAAAATAGACGCCAGCTACAAAAGTCACCTCCAATGGTAGAAATGTTGTAAGTATAATGCTCTCCAACCTTGGATGACCTCAAATGATGCAATACAATCTCTAGAAACCCTAGTTTCCCTTCCAAATGATCAAACCTCCCTCCAAAGTCTATGACCAACCTAGGAAAATGGTATGACAAACAAGGGAAGCGCACATACTCCTCAAATATGTCGTTATTGTTTTCAAATCTGCTTTATAATATGATCTCTTAGATCTGAAATGTATCTCTGATGCCCAAACTATGAATCTCAATCTGCTTTGAAGCTCAATTGTGATTCATGTAGTGAAATCACTAAGAATTCTCTAAACTATGTCTTTCAACAATGTAGAGAATATTACCTGTGAAGGTTTTCGTCCTCACAAACCCTAGGGTGATCCCACAATACTGGTTTACAATTTTTGGCCAAATTGGACACTGAAATAATTTTTTTTAACTAAATTTTCACTTTTGGGCACCTATAATGGCTAAACCATGAGGAATTTGAATATGATGCAAACTAGAGTTTCATGACATTTTGTCTGTAGATTCTAAATATATTTTTTTCAAAAATTTTGGATTCAAATTGCACTTATTTTTCCATCTCCCTCAAAAACTAGTTTTTTTCAGAAAACAACATTTTTAAAAAGTGATGTTCATCATATAACGCATAACTTTTTTTCCATGAAGGATAAAATTCTAATTCTTTCGAATTTAGATTTGTAACTCTGATATCTAGTATAAAAGAGTTAGGGAATTTATATCTTTTTATCATCATGATATATGAATATTATATATATATGTCTATTAGCCCTATAGACAGATATTATCCATCGAGATAAAATGAGTTATGCTAGTTCGGGAGAGATGGCCGAGTGGTTGATGGCTCTGGTCTTGAAAACCGGTATAGTTCAAAAACTATCGAGGGTTCGAATCCCTCTCTCTCCTTTTGTTCGTCGAACAACTAAAACTAACTTACGAAAAATAAAAATCCTAGAAAGATACGGTTAATACAGCTAGAATTACACCTGTAACCCAAGTTAATTCGCGAGGTTTTTTGAATCCACCTGTTAAATAAATGCGAAATACATGTAAGATCATCATTAAAACCATCATACTTGCTGACCACCGATGGACTGATCGGATTAGCCAACCGAAGTTCACTTCAGTCATTATGTATTGAATAGAGGCGAAAGCTTCTAGAACGGTGGGACGATAGTAAAAAGTCATAGCAAAACCGGTAGCTACTTGTTAAAGAGATGAAATAGAACCAAGTTGTCTTTTTCTGATCAGAAATGAAATCGATAACTAGAAGAAGAAATAGGCTGAAAATCAAGATACATTCTGGAAAAATGGAACTTCCATAGAAGAGAAGCAAATGAAATTCTTTCATAAAAATGATTTAAAGGTATTAATTGAAAACGAATTTTTCATTTTGGCCGGATCATGATTTAGTAACTTCAATTAATCTTCGAGAAACATTTTCTTCCATTTACATTTATAATAAACCTAATGGATAAGATTGAATATTGATAATCTCCTTATTATCATTTATCTATGATTTATTTTTCATTCTTCTTTTCCTTTCGTTTTCGTTCCAATAAAATTTGTATAAATTTTGATAAAGTAAGTTTTCTTTTATTGATCAGAATGGAATAGATCTATGGATCTATTTATATATTAATGGTAATGTGCAAAAGCTTTATTGGATTCTGCCATTTTATGAATCTCTTCCTTCTTGCGTATAGCATTGCCTTTCTCTCTGGCAGCATCCATTATTTCGTAACTCAATTTGAAATGCATATTTCGACCAGAACGTTTTCGGGATGACTCTAATAACCAACGAATAGCCAGTATTTTTCCTTCTTTCTTTTTTATTTCAATGGGAACTTGATAAGTGGATCCACTTACACGTCTTGATTTTACTATCAATTTGGGAGTTAATTTGTGTATTGCTTGACGTAGAACAATTAGTGGATTTTTCTCTTTTTTTTGTTGAATCTTTTTTAGAGATTGATAAAAAATTTGATAAGCTAATGATTTTTTTCTATCCGGTTTTAGTTATAATACCATAACTATCGCACTCATGTCAAGTCAAGGAGAATATCCGGTTTTAGTTATAATACCATAACTATCGCATTCATGTCAAGTCAAGGAGAATTCAAATTAATGGAATTATCGCGTTTTAGTTAGAACATTATATATTTCTATTTCAAGAATCAAACTATATTTGTATATCATAACTGTATTTTTATATCATAATCATAAGTAGTTTTTTCACAAAGATCATTTACTTCTGTTAATTCAGACAATTTTCATTTTATTGATTGTCGAACCCCTGATTTACATCTCAGGCTAGTTATTTCTACCATTAAAGGAAATTCCTCATTTAATCATATTAAGTATTAACTCCTTTAGTTAAATAAAGAATAATTATTAAATTGGGATCATTTATAGCATGGCATTTATCTTAACATTTATAATATGCCATTGTATCTCTTTAAAGAATGATTTTCTCAAATTTATTGATGCAGTTTCTACTTTCTATAGTTGGTTAGGATGAATCCGAACCATTCAATTTCAAATATAATGCAAAGTGCCGACTATTCAACAACTTATAAGAAACGCGAGATAGCCAATAGAAAATAGAACAAAATCTCCTGCTCTTCGAGGATGTCCTCAGCGTAAAGGAGTATGTGCGACTCGTTTGGATCAGAAGCTGAAACGGACCAGGAAATTGCTCTAACAAGAAGAACTTTCCTTCTGTTAAAAAGTATAGATCTATCATCTACTCTTACCGGGGATGAAATTTATGGTTTCCATTGGTGCAAATCCAATCACCTTGATGTGGGATGAAAAGCAATTCCTCATTGGTAGCAAATGGTCATCAATCCATTGAGCGAGGAAATAATGCAAATTGAAAAAACATAAATATGTTTTTATTGCTGCGAGAACGGACAAAAGGTCAGCTACCTTGCCAACTCTCACAATTAGATAGTTTTTTATTGAATATTTTTTCTTTAATCAAGTTTCGAAGTCAAACCAATTACAATTCAGACATAGCGCGACCGTATAACGCGTAACATTTTTTGTATGTATCGAAATTCAATTTTTTTTTTTGTGTTGGATCAAGAACTTCAATATCTAGTGCACTCATATTTTTTTAATTTTTTTTTTGATAATATGCTATTTTTCCACTTGTGTAGAAC
Organism: Sequoia sempervirens; assembly: GCA_007258455.2. Taxonomy (NCBI): domain Eukaryota; kingdom Viridiplantae; phylum Streptophyta; class Pinopsida; order Cupressales; family Cupressaceae; genus Sequoia; species Sequoia sempervirens. The sequence goes on from VDFB02106001.1 coordinate 54,124, forward strand.
AAGGAGCTTGATTTGTGGTGAAAAACCTACATTCACAAGAAATAAAAAATAAATATAATAATAAAATTAAATTTATTTAAATTTATATTTTTTGGGAAGCTTATAATAAGGACCACATACTTACAAAACATAAATTTTAAGTAAATTCATTTGATCCCCCAAAAGTTAAATCAAAAGTGGTTTTTTATCAGCATTTTGATAGGCGTAAAGGAGACTCCGTTATAGGTATGGTTTAAAACTAGCGGGGTTCTATCCAAGGGGGTTTGATCTAAGGTAGTTTGATCAAACCGTCTTCAATTGGAATGCTTTAAACATAAATTTTTAAGGCTTAAATCATTATAATTTCTAAAAATATGTGATTTCAACAAAATTCAATTCCTCCCAGAAATTGTAAACCAGCTTTGTGGGATCACCCCCTAGAAGAAGAAGAACCAACTCCTCCAACCAAAATAACAAAGATATCAACCAAGCATGAATGTGCAAATGGGCTCTCAAAAGGGCTTTTATAATAACTTTAACTACCAAAATGGAATTTTCCCTTTTCCCTCCATTTTTTCCACACCCAAGTTGGAAAATTAAATAATATTTTATTTAATTAAAATCTCACCTTATATCCCCTTTAACATTTTATTTAATTGGGCACAATACTTTATATTATAAAGTATTCTTTTAAAAACCACTTATGTCCCCTTTAATATAAAGTCCTTTTTAAAATATATTTTAAAAAAACATAAAGTTAAATACTTCAATTTAACTTTATAATTAACGTTATTAAAAATAAATACATAGGACCATAATAAGACCAATATTAATCTAGAATATAAGTTTGTCATCATGCCCAATATAGAAATACTGCCAATTGACCATACTAGTGACTTACTATGAATTGCAAGTATGGACAAAGTTGTCCCTATGACTTACTAAAAATGGTAAGTATGATCAAAATGTCTAAATAGGCTTTTGAAAGCACCCATGAACTCCCTGGTAACGCTAAGTTGGGAAAAAAACATCAACTGAGCTCCAAAAAGGTTGATTGAGCAAGTATAAAATCGCCCTCAAGGGCCCCCCTAACCACCATGTTAGTCCACGCCTAGACCAAGTGATGGATTAACCTTTGCAACAAATCACTACTTAGGAAAAGGGGAAATTACAGTCTATCCTCCCCAAGATTTCTTGTCCCCAAGAAAACCTCACCTGAACACCCTGCTTGGCCACTTGAATATCGAGATCCCAGATAAACTTGTAGAATACTCCACCCAAGCTCTGTTGTGTCAATAAGATACCACTAAGTCCACTACACTCAACAACTCTGTGAAACCCTATAGTAAAAAGAAGCAATCTACTCAACATATGAATGCCTAGATCCCACAACCAAATCAAAAATCCATCATACCCAACACCTATATTGACTTCTACTGCACCGCTTTGATAACCTTTGGAATCCAAATGAGCCAAGTCTCAGATTCCTAATTCTGGAAGCAACCATCTAGAGAAAGAAAACTAGGAGACACAAAATTTGGATTCATCACTTGTAGTTGGAAACATATCATACTAGAATGAACTAGATAATCCCCTATTCAACCCACCTTTTTATGATATCAAAGATATGGTCAAATCTTGTGTATGTGGGCTAAAGGAAAACTGATGAGCATACCTCATTATGCAATCAAGGTGAAATTCACCTGTCTGAGTCGACAAAATCCTAGAGTAGTCATGAGGATTCCCTACTTCAGTAACATCATCAGAAGATGACTCATGACTCAGAACATGCTAGAAAAATATTGCAACAACATCATCAATCTCCTCTACAACCTTGATGGCAAGCTATCTATCTGAAAGCAAATGCAAGTACCCTAATTTTATATCTTCAAGGCCACACTTGATCATCTGCAAACTTGAGGCCTTAACTCCTTCCTAAGGACCTTCTTGTCCTTCTTCAAAATCAATTTTCTGAAGGAGATATTCAATGAACTTATTTGTGTTATCAAAGTGAACCAAGGTTTGCTCAACATCATCTTCAGTGACCTGCAATTGTTTCTTCCATTCATGGGTCACATTAGGCCAAGGGTCATGATCCACTACATAGAATGAATTTTATGATTTGTTGTCAAGAGTGAGAAACATACCATCATGAATGCCATGTCCCTCTCAAGATGATGTCATGCAAATCTCCTAAAAAGAAGATGGAACAGTGCTATGGTTCAACATACAAGTCTTAGAAGAAACCATCTTCTATGTACAAGGGTGTCCAATAACAATCTATACATTACCAATGTAGAGCTTTGTGCCCATTTCACCAATGATGCTAGAACTTGTAGCCAAGATTGTTGTGTTCATGTCATCAACACTCCATCCCACAGTGAGTGGTCTCTTGTGGATGTGAAAGATGCCCAACCCTAGTGCATAGAAACACATACCAACCCCTACCAAGTTGTTGGTATAAATCAAAACAACACCATGCAATCTATAAATCATGTCTATGATGGAGTAAAAAGTATCTCTAATATCGAAGGATGATAAGAATTCACCATTAAACCATCTTCCAACACCGAGGTGGCAATCCCAAACTCTCTTATGCATCTAAACAATCATTGTCATCAAAGTGTACCCTAAGAATTCTCTAACCAACAAAGGACTTCCATCAATCAACAATGTAGGAGGTAGAAACCAATGGGTTAGAGTTGGAACACTTCTACCCTCATGCATAACTCCATGGAATGACTCAATGACATGAGTCACCTGTCCTGAAAGCATGGTGGCCTCATACTCCTTATAGGAATCTTCACCACAAGAAGACTCCTCAAGCCCATACAAAGAGGCACTTCACTTGTATCTTGAGTGTGAACGATAAAAGACTTCACACTAGACTATCTTCATCATGAGCTATGTTTGCCAAAGATGTCTGAACTATTGTTGTAGATGATGAATATTGAGCCAAGCTTAACTCTAAGCAAAGCTCATCAACCTAGATCTCAAACTCTTGAAGAGCCATCTGAGTGCTCTTCAAGGAATCCATGGTAGCCTTAAGCTCATGAGAGAGCTTATCAAATTCCCCTTCTTTCGCTCTCAATGCACCTAAATAAATTATAGCAAGATCGAGGAGATGATCTTGATTCGAGAGTAGATTTAAATAATTTGATTTCATTGTCTCCATAGTTGTTTTGATTGCTTGTAAATCATCACGAGAGGATTCCTCTTAAAAACCCTTTTTCCCTCCCTCAAGTTGAACCTTCCAAAGGTGATTTGCAATCAACTTGTGAGAGTTATTGAAGTGTGATAATGCTGCTACAATCTTGTCTTCACTAACCTTCAATTGGTTCTCCAAATTAGGCTTATGAACAATGTTGGATTCATTTGATGAAGTAATTGATTGACCTTGAAGAACTTGAATCTCCCCAAAATCTTCTTCTATGATAACCTCTTTGCATACTAGCTGATTTGGAACTAAGAAAGCATTAGTTCCAAAGAAAAAATTGTCATCATCATCCCACTTAACTATTTCACTGGATGATTCCATGCTTTCTTCGTGTAGAAAAAATGGGACAACATTAGAATCACGCATAGAATAATTAAACTCAACTGTCTCACCATGAGGTACCATAATATCTAGACTCCCCATGAGGAGACTCATGCAACCTTTACCTATACCAACATTTGCCTCTCCCCCATTACAAGCTATTGTGCCATTCTATTGGAATAAAATTGAATTAGCCCCCTCTTGCTTTGTTGAGGAAGGAAAATCAGATGTTACCTCTTAAAATTACATGTACTTAGTTGTAATGGAAGAAGCACCTACAAATTCAATTTCATCCTTAACATCACAAATATTAGAGGCAACTTCCTTTGTTACAATTGTTGCTTCAGTGACTATTTGCTCCTCCTCTAGCCTCTTCACCTGTTTACATGTGCATAGGTGATTCAACTCACAAGGCCCCTTGCAAATGAAACAAATATTTTGTTTCCTGAGCTCATTCTTACTAATTTCTTTTTTCCCTATATTGAAAGATTCCTTACCTTTAGTATTTTCTTTCTCTTCAATTGCAATTAGAGAGTCTATCTCTTATGAATGCTCTAATAATTTCATTAAAATCTTATCATATTTTTTGAAGCTTTGCATCATTTTTGACATAATTTCTTGCATGTAATTTGTTATCATTGTTGAATCGCCCGACATACTGAACTTCAAAGGAAGCTGAAAGCTAGACACTAACTAAAAAATGAGCAAGCAAGCAGTTGAAATCCAATAACTGGTCAAAAAAAATTGTTATGAATATTTCGTGATAGAACCCACTAGATGACAAAATCTACTGCTCAGATACCACTATAATATGCAACTTGGTTTTGCAATTGTTTTTTTTTGTTTTTTGATGAGTGTTTTGAGATGTTTTTACAATGTTTCATAGAACAATATATTGCATCAAAATAAAAGATATTGCAATTAAAATTTCAACTTAAAACTGAACACTATGTACAGAGGATTCACAACAAAAAATTCCAAATTTTTCTACAAGCTTAAATACTTAGTTTTTCATCAAAATATTAATAACTAGTTCATAAAATATCCCCTAATATCTAAATCAACAATACCCAAAAAATATGGGAGTTACAAATTTGGAACTCATAGGAGAAATATGCTTCGAAACCCTCTAAAATGGATGCCAACTGCAAAAGTCACCTTCAATGGTAGAAATGTTGTAAGCATAATGCTCTCTAGCCTTAGACGACCTCAAATGATCCAATACAATCTCTAGAAACCCTATCTGCCCTTCCAAATGATCAATCCTCCCTCCAAAGTGTACGACCAACCTAGGAAGATGGTACAACCAGTAAGGGAAGCACACAAACTCCTCAAATCTACTATTGATGTTTTCAAATCTGCTCTACAATATGATCTCTTGAATCTGAAATGTATCTCTGATGCCTAAACTATGAATCTCAATCTACAATGAAGCTCAATTACGATTCCTATAGTGAAACCACTAAGAATTCTCTAGATTGTGTCTTTCAATAGCATAGAGAATGTCACCTATGAAGGTTTTCATCCTCACAAACCCTAGAAGAAGAATAACCATCTCCTCCAACCAAAATAACAAAGATATCAACCAAGCATGAGTGTGAAAATGAGCTCTCAAAAGGGCTTTTATAATAACTTTAACTCCCAAAATGGAATTTTCCCTTTTCCGTCCATTTTTCCCACACCCCAAGTTGGAAAATTAAATAATATTTTATTTATTTCAAATCTCACCTTATATCCCCCTTAACATTTTATCTAATTGGGCACAATACTTTATATTATAAAGTATTATTTTAAAAACCACTTATGTCCCCTTTAATATAAAGTCCTTTTGAAAATATATTTTAATAACACATAAAGTTAAATACTTCAATTTAACTTTATAATTAACATTATTAAAAATAAATACATAGGACCATAATAAGACCAATATTAATCCATAATATAAGTCTATCGTCATGCCCAATATAGAAATATTACCAATTGACCATACCAGTGACTTAGTATAAATAGAGTATGGACAAAATTGTCCCTGTGACTTACTAAAAATAGTAAGTATGATCAAAATGTTTGAATAGGCTTCTAAAAGCACCCGTAAACTCCCTGGTAACACTGAGTTGGGAAAAAAACACTGACTGAGCTCCAAAAAGGTTGATTGAGCAAGTCTGCAATCGCCCTCAAGGGCTCCCCTAACCATCCTATTGGTCCACAGGAACCAAGTGATGGACTAACCTTTGCAACAAATCACTACTTAGGAAAAAGGGGGCATTGCAATAAAACCACATAAAAAGTAAGGGATGAGATTCCCTTAGAGTTTACCTCGATGATAAGGAAACACATGTAATAATCAATAAAGATTAGTCATGTGAGCATAATGAAACATGGCCCATTGGATGTAAAAAAATTAAATATAAACATGTAAGATGGTCCTAAACATATGAGCACAAAGGCTCACATGAAATAATTAAATGATAGGTTCACATAGAACAATAAATAAAGTAATGAACAACCAGTGTAGGAAAAGTGAATTAATGGGAAACATATGTCAAAACATAATTTATTTGCTCTTTTGAAAAGAATCAGTGAGTGTAACGTTTCTCACAATCATATAACTCATATTATTCTTGGAAAAGTAACTTGTAATATAATAAATGCACTATGATATTGAGTAATATAATAGATAGCCCTATGCAAAAAACATAATCATACAACTCATAAATATTATTCTTGGAAAAGTGAGTACTATAATAAATGCACTATTATATAACTTGTAATATAACAAGAGACGCAGTTGCGTCACGTTCCTGCCGATTGGTAATTTGGGTTGAAAATTTGATGAGAATAAAATCCAAAACTTTGTCTTAAAATTTGTTGAAAAGGGCTTGATTTATTGTCATATGGATATTAAAAGGGCTTGATTTATTGTCATGTAATTAATAATAAGCTTTAAATTTTTTGTAATTTGTAAAATTAAAACTCTATTTTTATCACTGACTATTCACAGCACCAACCAGTAGGAAAAAAGATAAAAGCATATTGTATTTATTGAAAACCTAACAATTTAATATAGACTATATAGATTCAGTGGTCAACATTTAAATTCCAATTTTTCATTGGTGAGGTTGTCACTGTCAAGACAAAAAAATTGAATTGAATGAATGCATAAGTTATCCTGCCTGTCGGCAGGAACTAATAAATGTACTATTATATTGAGTAATATAATAGATAGCCCTATGTAAAAAAAATGCTCCATGTCTAATATCATTATTTATAGTGTTAAAAATTGTGTTAATTATCATTTCATATCAATTGTGGGCAATTAGAGCAAAGGTTTGACATAGGGCCATACATACCCGAACTATATATAGGAGGGTAAGAGAGTGAAAGGGACAATTCATTTTCTAATTCACCCCTACAAAGACGTTTGAGCATATCATCATAGTGCACTATGAAGGCCACACCCCTACATTCCTTAAGAGAATATGTAGCTAGAATGATACATAGGTGACCTCCCAAAGGTAGTAAGAATTTGAATTTTTTATTTTTATAAAAATCCATTTAAAAAATTGATCAAAATATTGTAAAATCGGTGTAGGAAAGTTTTTTGTTCACAACTAGTATTTATGACCCCATATCTACAAAATTGACTCTCTCTTCAAAAATGTGAACAAGTATGCATGAATATAATTTGCAAAATATAGGTATGTCATTGTTTAAACCAAAATGTTTAAAAATTTATATTTTTAGTAAATTCAACATTTTAGTTTCACAAGATAGTAATGATAGTCTTATTGTCAATTTTGTAATGTAGTATGATATTGAGATTAGAGAGTGCTTGGATAATTAACAACTATATATCCTCTATTATTTGGATCATACAATCTATAAGTTTCCAATTTTGTACCACCAAGTGGGTCAAAATTTTAATTTTGATGAGGACAAACACCACCCAAAGTGATCTTAAAACATGAAAATTTAATGACTAGTTTTCATGATCTAGATTTCTCTTATTTTATTTTCCTATATATGTGTTTGCATCTCTAATTATCAAAAGGTAGTTTAAGGTATGTTTAGACCTTAAAATTTTATAATATATAGGTGGTGGTTGTGCAATCATCTCGATAGTTTTAGATTCACCCCTTTATGAAAATCACCTTGATTCACAAAAAATATAAAATTTTATTGTTTAAAATTCCCAATTCTTCCTTTTCCCTAAAAATTGGCTTTTTTTATCCCCATGCCTCCAAAATTTTCCTAAGATTTATAAAAACACATTTGGGACTCCATTTGAGAGAGAGATTGATCATCTTTAGATATTTTATCCAATAGGAAGTTTGATTATTCAAGCTAGCCTTAACATAACCTTAAAATCTATACCAATTGTAATCCATTCCACATTCAGAATATATTGTTCATGTTCTAGCAATCATTTTCATCTATATCAAATCCAATATCTCAAAATGATAAAAATTTTAACCCATTACTAATCCAAAAATGTGTTTGATAAGTTTGGATCTAGAGAGTTCCTTAGGAAAACCACCTTTGATAGTTGTTGAGCAACAAGATTCTAGTTACTATGTAATAGGTCTTAGTTGTTGAGCAAAAAGATTCTAGTTACTATGTAATAGGTCTTAGTTGTTGCACAAAGTATCCATGCTGCTATGCAAAGTATCTTAGTTGATGCAAAACCTAGATTTCAATTGTTACTCAACTTATTTTAGTTGTTGTGCAAAGTAAAGGGATGCTACATGTATGTGAAAGGTTTTTTGTATTCTATTTGGTAAATATTTGAATTTAGAATGGATAATTTTTATTTTTATTGGTGCTACAACAATAAAACATCATTATTGATAGGTTAATCATTGAATCTTTATTTGCATGGTTGTTTGTATAACTTAGGCCATGGTGGATCATGACTATTTAGTAGTCTTTTGCTTTATCTAATGGTAATCATGTGAGCTAGGTTATAAACTATTTGGAGTTCATATAATGGTGATTTAATGGTGGAAAGTTTAAAAATATTGTTCATTACTATTCCACATGATTAGGCTCTATTTCCAACATCCAAAGGTAGATTTTAGAAGGGAAAAAAGAAAGAGAGCAAGGGAAGGAGATCAACATGGAGTAGAATAGAGGCAAATATTTTCATTATAAATGATGAAAGAGAAGGAGGTTGGTAGATTAAAAGAGCCATATTATTTGTTGAAAAATTAATGGATCCATGTGTGAGGCCTATGAGTGTTATTTGGACCTAAAAGGTTGGATGATAGTGAGAGCCATCCATACTTGAATTTTCTTGGACCCAGTTTAATATAGATTATCAAAATCCATGGGGAAAGCTTAGCTAAAAATTGGATCCTTATTATATTTAGGATGTAGAGGAAAAGTATGAATATCTCCATGTTACAAAGAATATATAAATTTGGTTGGTTGATAAAGAGCCAAAGCCATGAAGCTAACTAGTTATTTGAGACTAGTTAGTATATAGAGTGTTGAAAAAAGGAAGAAGGTGTTGTTACAAGTATGGTGAAGCATCCATTCAAGCACCCCATTTCATCATAGATTGCATGTTTAGTTTAGATTGATGCAAAAAAATCCAATCTACTAAAAGTGGACAAAAAATCATATGTTGGAGGTATTGGGCTTAGTTTAATTACCATTATCTAACCTATAGGACGACTAATAAAATTGAGAAAGATGACAAAATTGGAAAGCCACCTGCCACTATGAAGAATGAATTCGAAGGGTTTGTGAAAATATTCTAAAATAGCTTCAACTATTGAAGACATTATTGACATAGACTTGGGGCATATAGCTCTTAAATAATTTGATCAAGGGATATTTAGAGACTCTAGGATACTTAGGTCCATGATCACAACCAATTTTTGGCTAGCCCATATAGCAACGTTTCCTTCAACCTTATAAAGTCTTGAGTTGATTCTAGGCTATGCAGGGGCCTATGATCCAAACACTAGGACCTCAAGAGATCCAGATGGGAATACCATTTTCCATATTAGTGCAAAAAAAATTTCACACGTCTTTTTTCTTCCTTTCAAGGTAGCCCAAGTGAGCATGACTTAAGAAAGTGATTGTAAATCATATTAAAGAGATGAGGATGCCAATGCGAGACACCTTAACAAGAGTTAATTTCTAAAAAAGATGAAATTGTGATGAAGATTCCTAAGAATATTACTAGGTCAAATTTCGAACAAGAGATTGGTGATATAATCACCAAACTTAACAAATTCATGGGAAAGCCTAAATCCAAACTATATACCAAACTTGCATGTATTATTTTGCATACATGATTCTTAAGGATAAATAATTTGTTGACTAGGCCCAATTAGTGAGCAACAATCTTCATCAATAATTGCTCACTCTCTTCTATAACAAGAAGTGCAAAATGACATTATTTATTGTTACCAAGACAAGTAATTTTTGTAGGATTGACTACAAATGGACTGTTAGGAGAAGGGGTTGGATATAAAATATTTTGGGAGCATTATCCACAACTTGTATATAAGGAATCACATAATCATTCCAAAAGAGTTAATGATGCCTTTGTATTCTCTATAATGAACAAAAGATTAGGGAATGATATAGTTAGGTTATCTAGTAATGCAAAACAATGAATGGTTGGTTGGGAACAATGGTTTACCTATATCCCAAATCCACATATAAAAATATTTTTGGTTTCATGAGATCTTTTTTTTTTTTTCTAGATTTTATACAAATAATATTATTTTGTGAGAATTTTCTAGATGAATTATAGAGATCCACAAGAAGTTTATTGAGAAGCACAAGCCTAGTGTGTTGTTTCCTTTTATCTTTGGTTTCTATACTTCTTCCTTTGTGACTTGTGCAAGAGCTTTAGAGGAAGCACATTCTTCCTTAAACCTTATAATGTTTTATTCTCACACAAATTATGACCCTAAAGGAAAATTAGTATTTGGGTATGATTTCAGTCCTATAACCATTATAAAGGTTTTTTGGTCTAACTACCAAAATGACTAGGATGTTAGAAAGAGGAGCTTCTAAAAGCTAATGATTGAGCAAATGAAAGTTATAAATATCAAAGGAAAGATTCCTTTTGGTATTAAAGATGATGGATATATCTTCATTTTTACTTATGACATCCAACAAATTGAAAGTCAACCTCTCATTATTGTAAATAGTGCATTAAAGGAATAAAATTCTTTAAAATATATAAACAAGGCAATGGAAGACTTTAGCTCATCATGGCTAAATGAAAAGATAAGTCAATTTGAAAAGATGAAGAAACAAACATAAAAGGGAAATGTGAATCTTCCACTACTCATCAAGAGTCAAATAAAATTAAAAAGGAAAAATTTAAATATTATGAAACTCCTAAAACTTTGTAGGACTTGCCATAGAGAAAGAAAATCAAACATATGAAGCATAACATGCTATTGTAATGCTAGGTTTTGTGTTTGAACCATTAAAAATTATTTTCCTTGACAAGATTGAAGTTGTCATTCTAGCTCCTACACTTTCAAAGGAAGCTAAGTCAATATGAATAGTAGAGTTTGAGTTCTTTTCCTCATCCAAAAAGAGTCCTTCTTTGAAAAATAATATTGCCAAGATCACCTTTTATTGAGGGACAAAGCATATCTATTGAGAAGGAGGACATTGAATTGAATCAAGAAGAAATTCATAAATTAAATAAAGAGGTTGAAGAGAAATTGTCTAGGGGACAAGATATTCTAGGAACTCCTCTATCTACTCCAATTAGTTCTCCAACTACTAAGAAAATGGAGGAAATCCAAGAATAATATTATGAGCAAAAGGATGAAAAAGCTTATGTGGAAAAGGATATAGAAGCTAAAATAGATAAAGTAAATGGTGATATATCTAGGACACAAGATGGAGAAGAAATACAACAAGAAGTATCCAAATATCTAACAAAAGAGAAAGCCCAACATCAAAAGGTGTAGGAATATATAAATGATGACATGTAGACTGTGCCTATATTACCAACATGGTTAAAGATAAATCTAGGAAAAAGGGAGAATGCAATAGTAAAACCTTTGGATGTTTCAATAGTTATGGCCAAATATAGAAGGAAATACCAAAGAAAAATATAGAGTCCTTTCTTCTATTAGGTTGAATTATTCAAGAGAAAGGATTATTGAAATTGATATACCAATGGTAGGAAAATATGATTGGTAGTTAATAGATGAAGATTACCTAATTACTAGAGTTAATCTAGGTTAAAAAACTAGAGAAGAAGAAGTTGCAATTTTCAATATTTCTATCAAAACTCTGAAAAGGAGAGTAGCTAAAGATGAGAAGGTTAAAAGGGAACTGAAAGAACAAATTGAGAAGCTAAAGGTTTTTCCTAAGTGGAAATTTTGGTGTAGATAAAACAATGGAATTGTTGAATGAAGTATATTATTGGCCTAGAATGAAATTTGATGTGAAGGAGGTACAAAAGTGTAGAATTTTCCAACATACCAAAGGGACAAAGCAGAATATAGGACTGTACCAACCATTTCCTATACCAAAAAGACCATGGGAACATATCAACTTGGATTTTTTGGGGGGATTTCCTCAAACATAAAGAGGTAATGATTCAATTTTTTTTGTTGTTGATATATTTTCTAAAATGGTTCAGTTAATTCCATGTCAGAAAAGTAATGATGCATCCCACATAGCTATGTTGTTTTTCAAAGAGGCAGTTAGGTTACATGGCTTGTTGAAAACTATTGTTTTAGATTGGGATACAAAGTTTGATAGGAATTTTTTGCATACTTTATGGAAGAAATTAGGAACACATCTAGGATATAGTTTAACCTACCATCCTTAGATTCATGGTTAACTTAAGGTTGTAAATAAAAGATTGGGTAATTTGTTGTAATGTTTGGAAGGTAACAAATCTAATCAGTGAGATTCACCATTGACAAATATAGAGTTTGCTTACAATAATTTAATTAACATGAGTGTAGGAAAGATTCATTTTCATATTCTGTATGGATATAGTCCTAAGGGTGCAGATGAATTAAGAGATAGTTTAAATTTGACAAGGAAGAGTCTTATAGTAGAGGATTTTGTTGAGTATATTAATGAATTGCATAAAGAAGTGAAATAAAGTTTGGAGAAAAGTGCCAACAAATACATAGAACATTTTCATACACACAAAATGGAACAAGAATTTTAGGTTGATGATTTGGTTTTGGAACATTTGAGGAAATAAAGGTTCACTCAAGGAATGTATAATAAATTGAAGTGGAAAAATATTGGCCCATACAAGATGTTGCAATTTTTTTCATCAAATGCATATGAAATAAAACTTCCAATAAGTATAGATATATCCCCCATACTCAATGTTTCTAATTTGTATAAATATTATGGAGGTGAAACAAGTGTACAAGGGGATCCACATACAAATTTATAGGATGTGGGTAAATGCAAGAAGACGAGTCCACAAAACGTGGAAATTTTTTCTTTAGGAAAAAACCTGAAATCGACTTGAAGAAAACGGGATCCCACGGGGTCACATTTAGGTTTGGGATCCCAAGCCAAAAATCTAAATGGGATCCCATTTTTTAAAAAAGGGATCCTATTTAGTAATGGGATCTCGAATCGGCCTTCAGGAAACGAGATCCCGTTTTTTACAAAACGGGATCCCATTTTGTAGTAGTATTTATTTAAAAAATGAAACAATAGTCATTTTCATTGCACGCACGGGATCCCAATTGAGGAAGACAAACAACGACCTCCAGGTACATGCCCTACCCCAATTTTTTGCATTTTTTAGTTTTTTTTAAATTTTAATACAAAGTTAGAGTTTACTATGTATTTTTTCAATTTCTTTGGAGTTTTATGCATTTTTATTTACCTGTAATAGAAGAAATGGTGATTTTTAGAATAAAAAAATATGAAATGAAACCATTAGATATTGAATAGAAATGAAAAAATCAACCTTAAATCATAACCTAAGAAAAAAATTAACCTTTTGAAACCCTAAATTGAAAGGAGACAAAAAAATTGCATTTGAAAACCTTAAATTGAAATGGAACAAAAAAATTTGCATTTGAAAACCACGATTGCTTTTTGAAACCCTAAATTGAAATCAAACAAAAAAATTTGCATTGAAAACCCTAATTACTTCTTGAAACCCTAAATTGAATTCAAACAAAAAAAATTGCATTTGAAAACCCTAAATTGAAATCAAACAAAAAATTTTGCATTTGAAAACCCTGATTTCAAACTTGAATATTTGATAATGGAAAAAATTCATTTGCATTGCTTAAATGTTTTAAATTTCATTTGCATTGTATGAAGACAAGTATGTAGGCATGCCTATGGAAAAAAATATTCGATTGATTAGGTTGATACATAGTAAATTAGGGTCCTTGATATTGACAATGAAATAGGATTTGATCAATATTATACATTTAAATGTGTATTCATTAAGTTAGAGACATGTTGAGACACAATCAATTAAACGTTATGAACATATATATAATTAGATTAGAAAGCAATATGTTAAACCTTACTTGTGGGACTAGTGGATCGCTAGAATTGATATAAATTATGTTTTTCTATTATGGATTACGCTCAATTAGTTTATGTGTTTACTACCACATGATAAATTCATAGATCTAAATGTATGCATAATTTATGATGCTTCATTATGTTCTATTGAGATGTTAAATTATTAAAATTTTACCTTACAATGAAAAATATATTTAACATGTACTTTGGTGTTTTATATTGTTTTCTAATGGCCAATTAAAGGGTAATTGTATGTGGTACGTTAATTGAGTTAATAATATGGGTCTTATGCATCTATTATGATTCATGTACTATCTTACAACATGATACTATGTCATAATATGTTACAATTTAAACCATGATTGTTAAAAACTGAGTAGATAGTTAAATTTCCTCACTAGAAGAGTAGAGACCTCAACATAATTTTATGATCACTTATAGACTTATATGGTAGTGATATATATTCTATTTTTATGGATCTTCAATGAGTAAACATATGTGTGAAGCCTAGGCTCAAACCCATGTTTACAAGGTATCTAGTTAGAGCATTATAAAACTTACTCCACAAGTTAAACATCATTACTCAATAATTATATGGGAAAATACTCTTAAAATAACTCTACATTGACTCACCTCTTAAGGGTTTTGTTGACCTTGCTACCAAGAATAATGTAGCTAGTTTAGGATCAATGAATCATTTTTCCCTACGCTTGAATGCTTAACAATCCTCAAATTTACTATGGATGATTGCCTTGATCTAGATAGAAAATCAATCCAACTTTTGTCATAGGTTATATTTCCACACCTTTTATTCATATACTTCGAAGACAATTAGGGAAGGAATAAAAATTACCAATACTAATCAAGGATTCAATAACAAAATTTTAAGATCTAATAAAGTGAAATAAATTGAATTAAATTACCTTCTTGTACAAGGTCTAAAACACAGTCATAGTCGTCTACTGCAAACACTTGATCATTGTCTTCAATTGTTGTTTCATATTGATCGTGTGCTTGTGCAGGTGTCAACGATCTTTGCTTCCACTTTTGAACCCATTATGTATTTTCACATACTTCTCAATCTCCTGAGATACAAAACTGACAAAAACATGGAAGCTCCCTTGTCCAGATAGTCCATGTGCTTGCATTCAAACTCTTAAATGAATGCCATTTAGTAGATCCATTGATTGTCTCACAATCAAGTCTAGGTAGAATGTTCTCTTTTGCAACCAACCAAAAGAATTGGTGAACTGTAGAGTACTCGCTTGAACCAGGTGTAGATAATCTTGTATTGCACCAATTCACAATCCCACGTGCATCTTTAAATTTTACATCCTCAAATTTCAATTGTTTTCTAACAAGAATTCTTTTAACACACACAACAACTCCATCATGTTCTCCTTTATCAAGCCCAACTTAAAAAAAACCCCATATATGTTGGACATTATGTTCCTTGTGAACCCTACTTAACCAATAGAACATTCGAGCATTCTTGAACTATCTCATACAATTATTTGACCATATGAGGTGTTCTGTCATATGGATTCCTCTTTCTCTTAAATTTGTATAAAATATATTGAAACAATATTGAACAAAATTTGTCGAGTGTAACGAGTTTTCACTCAAATAGACATGATACTCCCTCAAAACTTTTATATCATCCTTTGTGCTATCATTTAGATGTCTATAAACAATATGAACAAACATAGCCACTTGCATTGAATTGTAATATTGTGATTGGATTTCCTCTTGCGGAGCTAGAGTATAGTTTTCTGCAAAATCAACCACTGAAAATAGTACCAACTGGAAATGTGTTTCTACATGCGTGAAATCAGCCATCAATCCATCAAGCATGTTGAGAGTGCATGACATATTTTGGTACAATCTTATTCTTAAATTCTAATATGAATGCATGTACACTAAATTACAACGCTTTCCAAATTTTTCATCTTTTAAAGAATAGTCAACATTCTTAAATCTTTTAACATCCACTAATTGTTGTCCAAAATCATTATCATCACTTTCATGCATACAAACTCTTAAGAATGAAAGATTGCCACAACTAGTGCATTGTCGAGAAATACAAGAACTTAAATAAAATAATTTCCCATTAGATCTTTCACAAAATAAACTTTATATAAACTTCCTTATTGTTTCAGGTGGCATATTAATACCACATTCCTGCATAATCATGTTAGTATGCAAAGTACAACATATATATCAAAAAAATCATAAAAATAACGAAATTGAACATGCATTTTATAACAATGAGATATTTGTTGCTTATTAATTTTTACATAACAAGGTTTACATTTTTCAAAAGACCTTTGACTTATTTTAATATTACCACTTGGTAACACTAAATCACCACAAAATTTTCTATAAAATTCAGTTTGTGTTGTATCTAATAGGTGTTTTGGATGAGGATCACAAACTTTGGACCCCACTCTTAATTTTAAAACATCTTAGATAGCATTAGATGATACCCTAGTATTATCATGCTAATATTTTTTAATCAAAGATTTGATTTCAACATTCAATTTCATGTCAGACCTTGAGAGTCAACCACTAAACTCCAAAATTGGTTGATTGGATCATTTTCTATACTTTCTCTTCTTTTTGTCGCTCTTAGCAATGTTTTAGGATGTATTTTTAGAATTTCACTAATATTGCTTACCATTATTTTATTCAAAGTTGCTTTATTAACTATAGCAGTTGTTATAGCTCTTCTTGTTGCATTCTTATCTTTAGATCGACTATTTTTTTCCAATAGACTGAATGGCACTAGTAACAATAGACATAGCATGTTTTAGTGATTGATCTTTTCTTAAATTGGTTTAACAAAAATGCCTAACTTTTCATTACTTTTCTCATTGATCACATTCTCATCAATTGCATCATTAGTTGACATTGAACTAAAAGTTTTTAACGATAAAAGAATTATTTGTATAATCTATTGACATGTGTTCGTATTTGTCTCCAAGAAATCTTACCAGGAAGATTATCCAAAACATCACTTTCAATTTAAAAATATATATATTCATTTTCAACATCACATCCTAGATTTTCATTTTCATTTTCAACTTCAAAACAATTTTCATTTTCATCTTCATTTTCATCAACAAAACAATTTTCATTTTCAGGTTCAATAAAAGGATTTTCATTTTCATTTTCAACAACAAAACAATTTTCATTTTCATTTTCAATAAAAGGATTTTCATTTTCATTTTCAACAACAAAACTATTTTTATCTCATTTTTGACAACAAAACGATTTTCATTTTCATTTTCAACAACAATTTGACTCAAATCTTGAACTATATGAATATTATCAATGTCAACATTGTTATATCTAGCTTCTTTTAAATCTCATATAAACGCCATTTCCATTTCATTCAAAGGTGGATTTGAAGGCGTACCTGTATTTGTGCCTATTGAAACATTCTCCATAGCATTGAGAGGGATATTTGAAGACATACCAAGAGTAGTTTGTATAATCGTATTAGTTTCCACATCACTTCTTGCAAATTTGCACCGTCTACATCCACGGTCTCCTCAATGTTTTTATCTTCAATAGTTGTGGAATTGGATGCTTCAACATCATTCATTGATCGAATTTTCATTCTTCTATCTCTTTGTCTTTTTGCCTCCTTCTCTCTCTTTTCTTCAATTTCTTCAAGGGTTAATACCTTCCTATCCTTCCTCTTATTCCGACATTGTGATCCCATGATTAATTTTTTTTGAAGTATGTACAAATGAATGTCAAAAACCTGAAAGTCTTCCTTCTTTGTTCCTCCTTCAAACAAGTAGCAAATGAAAAAAATTCCTCTTCCTCTTTTAAATAGGTAGCAATTGAAAAAAATTCCTCTTCCTCTTTCAAATAAGTAGCAATTGAACAAAATTCCTCTTCCTCCTTCAAACAAGTAGCAATTGAACAAAATTCCTCTTCCTCCTTCAAACAAGTAGCAATTGAACAAAATTCCTCTTACTCCTTCAAACAAGTAGCAATTGAACATTTATTCCTCTTTCTCCTTTGAAAACAAGTAGCAATTCAACAAAATTCCTTTCTAATAGTGTCACAATGATGCCTCCTTTCAAAATTGAAAAAAATACCAAGTTGAAGAGCCTTTACAGCCAAAAGTTGATAGAAAATAGGGAATATGTCACAATCGGTCATACAAAACAATTTGTAGACTCGAAATGTACTTGTTTGATACTAAAATTAAAAAACGGTCAAAAATAACTCGAGATCCCATGTATTAAATGGAATCTCATATAAACAGAATCCTGTTTATTAAATGGGATCTCGTATAAACAGGATCTCGTTTATTGAATGGGATCCTGATCCTTTTTCAACGAACAAATGGGAAACAAATCTTGTTTATTAAACGAGATCCCATTTCTTGAAATTTGAAATGTAGGTCGGGTTTTTGCTTTGTTAACTAAGTTCGGGAAAATGTTTGGGGATTTGAACCTAGGCCTTGAACTTGGTTTGACCTACAAGTTGAAGGTCCTGGCAATGTCACAAGAAAATGGCAACTTTGGGCATACGTTTGAAGACTTTTTGCAGAATTTTTTGACGAAATTAAACCCATTGTAGATAAGACAGTGTAGATTCCAAATATGTAATTTTTTTACAATTAGATTTATTTTTTTATTTTTTTAATTAATTTATGATGAAACAGGTCCATAAACTTGAATTATCAGGGTTTTTTAGTATTTTAATAACTTTTTAATAACATATTTTTTTTCAAAACACATTGTACGAAAGCATACTTTAGACAATTATTTTCAATTTAAAAAAAATGATAAGTTTAGGTCATCTTATGTGTGACATACATGACAATTTTTCAAAACACCAAATATGGCTAGTAAAAAATTAACAAAAAAAATTTAATTAAAAATTACAAAAAAATATGGAAAGTGCGCTTCAGTGAGTTACAAATATTTTCCCAAAAGGATTTAGAAAAAATATGATTATTTAGGTCAAAATATGGATGATGGACATGTGTATGGTATGGTAAAAAAAAGTGACTTTTAAACAGTGGTTTTTAGAAACGCATATTGAAAATCAATTTGTATCATCTGGGTATTGAAATAAATTACATATTTGGAAACTAGACTCTGAGTACTATATTTTATGATTAGTGAATTTTTTCAAGATTCCATGTGCTTCGAACTTTAAGGTCAAATGTGTTGAATTCTACAAATCAGGGAAAAACACTTCCACTAAATGGCCAAAAAGTGGACTCAACTTCTTGCCAGCAACCATGTACATGAATGGATACACCAATTGCCTGAGAAAGAGTTTCAAGCGGTGGAAAAATTAATAGATGATCTTGTGGTCAAGAGAAAAAGAGGCAAAGAGTGTTGGGAATATCTACTCCATTGGAAGAACAAAGGAACTGATGAAGATTCTTGGGCCAATATTTCTAAATTGGCTAAGCATGGAATTCCAATTCTAGATTAGCTAAAATGTTCATGAGTTACCAACTCATGGAACATTTCACTTATCTGATGGTCTAATGAAGGAGCATCTAGGTTCACAAGCAATCCTATTTCAACCAAAAACATTTTTTATTTTTATTTTCAGTTTGATTTAGTTTTATTGTTACTGTTGATTTTTATGAGTTGTTGTATGAGGAAAATTTCAAGTTATTTTTTTGGATAAAGTCAATAATTCATCACATAGCGGATCCTAAATGGTGCTTCTTGGTCAAACTTGGAGGAATTTGGATGCAAAATGGAGGAGTTATGATTGATTGGAGGTTTTATCTCCACCAAAAAACTCCATCAAGAATCAATTGAGGTGCATGGTTCCCATATCCTTGCTTTTATTTTACTAGTTCCCAAGCATACTGTGAGGGTTGATATTCCTATTTATTTTTAAATCATGCCAAAATTTGAAGATTCAATGTTTTCAGGAGTTCCTAAGAAGATTGGAACTTTCCCCTCCACTAAGGTTCTTTGTTTTGAGTCCCCTTAGAACTCCTAACAAGGATAAGTATCTTTGGTTCTTAATTAGATAAAATCTCCAATAAAAACCTTTGATGTAGTGCTTGGTGTCGATTCCCAATTAGCCTAGAACCTTTGACAAAGAACCTTCAGTGTAGTGCTTGGTGTTGATTCCTAATCAGGTCGAAACCTCCAACAAGGAACCAAATTAGGTGTTTATGTTCTAGTTCCTAATGAGGTCTAAAGCTTTGATCAAAAGATACAGTGAAGGAATGTGACAAAAGATAGGTTCCAAGTAAAGTAGGAACCATTTATGGAGGGTAGCCAATTCTTAGTTCCCACTAGGTTGAAAACTCCAACCAAGATCAGATATGACCAATGAATTGACAGGGAGATGAAACAATGAATTTAGGGAAAAAAAACTATCTAGGAAGATTCTTGAACTACCATAAGACTAGATATTTATGGAAGGAAATATAATTGTTGGTAGATTCTTTTGGAAAAAGAAATTTTAGATCAAAATGGAGAGAAATGAATTCCAAAAAGGTGAATAAATAAATTTTTAATCTATACTCCTGTTTGTGGTAGATAATAAATCATTTAAATTGTTCCTATGTTTGAACACTTGTTGTAAAGGTGAAATATTGAGGCTGCGTGATTGGGTTTCCTGACAAGGTTCCCTAACCATGACTACACTAGGAAATTAGTTTATATTAAAGATAACATCTAAAACACAAAAAAGATGTATAGGAAAACAACAAAATCCTAGAAATCATCCATCCAGATTACATAGGATCCCCAAACCAAAAAAGGCCTCCTTGATCAACAAACCACATAGGCCAATTGAGCAATTTAACATGGTTGTGACCCAACTCCCAAGACCTTGGAGGAGCCAATCTTTTAGATAATTATCTATTTAGGAGAGGTAGATTGAGTTTACTTGTGTTGAATTGTGTCAATTAGACCATCAACATATTATATACTTATGAGTCTTCATGTAGGAATTATGATGAGAGAGTTCACCTAAATATTATTTTTTAATTTTCCCTATTCAACTCTAATACTATCACAAGTTGTATTATCTACATGGGTTTCACAGTGTTCATTGTTGTGTTCATGGTTTGATGGAGGAGGTTCTTGCACTCTAAGTTTCTAAAGGTTAAAATTATGAGGCAACCTGACTCTTGTTTGTAAAATTTCTCTAAGAATTTGATCTTAATTAACTTGGATATTGTTTTGGAATAAAGTTGATTGGAAGAATTTAGAGGTCACCATGATACTCACTATGGTTATGGAATCTGTCCTCATCACTATCATAATATTATGGTGGAATATGAGATTGATCTTCAATGTTTATTTTACTTGTTCTTTTATGGATTATAGTGCCAACATGTAAAATACAACAACTTGGACTCTTGAATTGATACAAATTTGGACTTTTATAATAGTACTTTAGAATTGGCTAAAAACGATAATGTTATGATTGTGGACTTTGTGGAAAATATGACTATGCTATGAATCTTTGACCAATTGAAATGGGATTATGTTATGATTATGGAATTGGTTCATGTTATGACTTTTAGATTTCTATTACATGTATGGACTTGGATTGTAATATGGCATGAAATTAGAAGATTTATGGCTATTTGACTTTGTTGAAATGGATTATGATTGGAATATGATTGAATTATGATGATGGTTAGATTATGACTAAACACTTATAGTTTATAATGGACTATAGACTATACATAAAGGTATTGTTAGAGGATTATGGTTTAAAATTATAATATGTTTCCCCTTTGGATTGGTTTAAATCAAGGAGACTAATCTAGTTTTTTATAAATGAAGAAACAAAATGCATAACGATAATCTTATCTAGTCAAGTAAGTGTGTCATTGATGTAGGAGCATCCTAGAAACCTTATCGCAATTCATTGTATTTCATCAATTTGGTTCATGAAAGAGAACAAGATATTTACATCAACACATGCATAACATATTAAAATCTTGGGACATTTGGATCAACCTCCAAGAAGATATCGCAAACAAATTATAGTAGTACAAATAAATTAGTACAAAGTTCATCAGGTGAAACCTATGGAGATTTTTCATACCTTGTAAAGTCAAAATTGACATATCACAAGGAATTGAGACTGGAGCATCCTTCAAATGGGACTAAAAAATATTCCATTAAATCTTGAGGCTTCACCATGGGAATTAGGCTCACCCACACATTTCATGAAACATCAGGTGTTGGACACCTTGTGGCCGACACCAATCATTTCTAAGGATTGGATCAACTATGCAAACATTCTTGACATTTCATGGAAAGCTAGTCAAGTTAAGTTAAGCCGAGTCATGTAGAAATAAATTCATAGAGAGGAGATTATCATGATGTTAGAGTGGAGTCTTGTTTCAAGTAATTCACATGTAAGATTGTAATAAGCTTGTGGTAGCCAGTGAGTTAATCTATAATATGCATGTGGCAGGAAAATACACATTCTTTAATCATTTTATTATGTTGAATCAATGATAATTTATTTTTTGTTCATGATAATTCCACTGTGTTAGCTTGTGGTTGTACGATTGGATAGTCCTATCTTCGAGCCCTTCATCTGTGACTACATCAAGTGGCATCAAAGCTAGTTTTGAGTCCTTTGGGAGTAAAGGCATTCTAGAAGATTCAAGGGTGAACAAATCAATGACTTGAGGCATTCGACAAGTGTTTGCAAATAAAGTGTTGATTGTGAGGTAGTTGCAACCTTGTAGTCAAATCACCAACCTAATATAGTGCACCAAATCTAAAGGAAGGATACTACCAAGGAGAATGCTTGGTATGGTCAATGTTTCTAGAAGGATTGAAGAAAGCTAGACATGATGAGAACAATGAAGATCCAATTGGATGTTGTAGAAGATAATATGAAGAGAGGACTAAACCATAAACATGAGGATGTGAGTGATGATGAAGAGTTGAGAGTTCAAGCCCCATATCTGAATGAAGAAACCCTAGAAGAAGAAGAGGCAGACTAGATCAAGATGTTGAAAGCCATCTACAAAATCAATAAGAGACTTAGAATTGAAATTTCTAATTATGCTAGTAATTTGGATCTTGGAGAATTGATTGACTGGATAAATGATATGGAATAATACTTTGAACTTGAGGAGATTAAGGATCCAAATAGGGTCAAATTTTATAAAACCAAGTTGAAAGGTCAAGCTTCTATTTGGTGGAGATAAGTTCAACTAGATATAAATAGAAGAGGAAAAGAAAGAATCACAAAATGGGATAGGATGGTGACAAAGTTGAAGAATCGGTTCATACTTGCTAATTATGAGCTAGAAATATTGAGGAGATTGCAAAACCTAAGGAAAAAGGAGAATAAGTTGAATGATTACACTTAAGATTTCTATAAGATGATCATTATAATTGGTCATAGTGAAGCTAGCAAGGAGAAAGTGGCACAGTACATAAATGGCCTCAGGACAAACATCCAAGAATTAAGTTTGGTAAGGATGACAATAGTGGAAGAATCCTATCATCAATTTATGCTAAAAATCAAATAAAAGTTGAATAAAATATTTGAATAGAGATAAAAACGTAGAGGAAGATTCCAAATAGATAGACCATAACATGACGAAAGGAGACCATATGCGGATCAAAACAAGGAAGGGAATCCATACCACAAAGATGAGAGGAGTGAAAAATTCTAAGGGAGGAGTGGCCAAAATTCTTATTGAAGTCATAAAGGATGCAACATTATCTACTACAATAATGGATATTAGAGGAGTGATAGGAAATTTTTCAAGAAGCCTTTTAGAGGAACCTGTTCCAAATATGGAGGAGAAGGACATCAAGCATTCAAATGTCATCAAGGGAGTGCTAGTAAAGAGGAGAGAATAACATAAGAGCAACATATGCAAAACAAGAACCCATTGAATCACCAAAATCTATTAGAAAGCCTAAGAAAGGGTAATCATTGGGCATGGGGAGAGCCGTGTTGTAGACTAGGACAATCAATGAACCAACGCAAAGGAATATCTTGTTTAAAATAATATGCTTGAATCAAGGGGCAAGTGTTGTAAAGTTTTCATCGATAGTGGTAGTATAGAAAATTTAGTTTTTTGAAGAGATGGTGAGGAAGTTGAATTTGAAGAGGATAAAACATCTAAACCCTTATAGGATTGCATGGATTCGAGATGATTATAAGATATTGGTAAGTGAGTAATGTTTGGTGAAATTTCACATAGGTTCATACAAGCATGGGGTATTGTGTGATATTATTCCAATGGATACATGTCATGTGCTATTGGGAAAACCCTAGTAGTATGATACGAAATAAACTCATGATGGAAGAAACAATACCTACACTGTGACCCTAAATGGGAAGAAGCATATCCTAATTCCTTTGGAAGAAGAGCATAGGACTGAGGTGTGTGATAATGCTAGAATATGTTTGGTGTATGGAAGGAATTTCTAGATGGACTGAGACATGAGAACATGTGTTTTGAATTAATTTGGAGGAAGTATGGTAACAAAAATGTAGAAAATACCATCGTAAATGAAGAAGAGCCATTGCAAAAGGAAGTATTTGAAATGTTGGTATAATATCAAGATATTGTATCAAAGAATGTGTTAGAAGGATTACCCTAATTTGAAGCATCAGGAATCACATGGTCTCATACTTGGAACTATTTTACCAAACAAAGTGGCACATATGATGAAACTAACAGAAAATGCAGAGCTCAATGGACAAGTACATGTCAATAGACAAGTACATGAGTTGATTAGGAAAGGATTAATCTGGGAAAGTTTAAGCCCATGTGTGGTAGTAACAATATTAACACCCAAAAAATATGGAGAATGGAGGATGCACATAGAATCAAGATCTACCAACAAGGTCAACATTAAGTATAGATTCTTATTGTTAGGTTAGGTGACATTTACCTTGCAAACCTATGTCATTTTTATGTCTCCATGTTTCTTGGAAAGTGTCCTAGATGACATGTGAGAAATGTATAATTTAATATTGGCAATATTATAATTGCATTTTCAAGTGGAAATTTAATGTTGGTGGAGGTTACACATCACTAGAGGAAAAAATTATCCCTCCTAGGCATTCACATTGAGAATGTGAAGGGTCTTGAGTGGGACACCAAGTTTGGAGGGAAGTAGGTGTCCATTGGTTCTCCATCTGGAAGTTAAATAGTCACCAAAGCATTCTGAATGCTAGAAGATGAAGAGACTATGTTACGCACCCATGTTGAACCTTGTGCACATTAATTTATTTTCATGACTCT
Organism: Sequoia sempervirens; assembly: GCA_007258455.2. NCBI lineage: Eukaryota > Viridiplantae > Streptophyta > Pinopsida > Cupressales > Cupressaceae > Sequoia > Sequoia sempervirens. The sequence continues at coordinate 79,407 of VDFB02106001.1, forward strand.
TGGTTTTCAAGGAAGGGACATAGGTTTTAAAAGTGGTTTTGGCACCTCTTATTTTGATTTACCATTGTGGTTTTGTCTCCCAAAAGTTTTAGAAATTGGAGCCTTGAGATGGTAGTATCATCTTGTGTTATTTGTAGGTGTATGGAAGCATGTCCAAATTGTAGGAGATCAACAAGGAAGTGTATTGTGGTGTATCTTGCTTGTGAAGATAAATAGTATACTTTCCCTCTTTTCTCGTGTGGATTTTTTTCCCAAAAGGGTTTCTCCATATAAATCTTGTGTCATATTTGTTTGCTGATTTTTCTATTATGGTGAATATGAAATCACATGTACATGTATAATCAGACTTAATAATCTTATTTTCAGATTTGAATTCACATACATAAGTTAATATTGTAGCTTAGTTCCACCTTGTTTTCAACACCTATTGCCAAGGATGGATGATATTATGGATTGTTTGAGTGGTGTAAAGTACTTCACCAAAATAGATCTCAAAAGTGGATACCATCAAATTAGAATTAGAGAAGGAGATGAATGGAAGACTAAATTAAATACCAACGAATGATTGTGTGAGTGGTTAAAGTTATGCCTTTTGGATTCACCAACACACCAAGTGCATTCATGTAGATGATGAATGAGGTTTTGAAGAAATTTTTGGGTAAGTTTGTTATCATTTATTTGGATGATATTCTAATTTTCAATAAGAAAAAAGAGGAACATTTGTGACATATCAAAAAAGTATTTTTAGAAACTGAGGGAAGAGAAGTTGTTGATAAACATCAAGAAGTGTAGTTTCATGAAAAAATAGTCTATATGGGATTTTTCATTTCTTCTAAAGGATTAAAGATGGATCCAGAGAAAGTAAGGGAAATTGCAGAGTGGCCAACACTAGTAAGCATTGGGGAGGTAAGATCTTTTAATGGATTGGCTAGTTTCTATTGAAAGTTTGTTATGAGTTTTAGTGTTATTTGTACACCAATGACATAAACAATGAGACAAGATAAAAAGGAATTCAAGTGGACGTTAGGAGTACATAAGAGTTTTGAATTGTTGAAACAAAAGGTAACATAACAACCAATGTTATATTTTCCCAAATTTGACAAAGTATTTTAGGTCAATTGTGATGCTAGTGGAAGTGAAATAGGAGTAGTGTTGAGTCAAGAAGGTAAACCAATAACATATTTTAGTGATAATTTGACATGTAAGGAAGAGGCATTTAGTCTATGATTAGTAGTTCTATGCCATAATCCACGCTTTGAAGAAGTGAATACATTATTTGTTGCCGAGGGAACTCATGTTGTATATTGATCATCAAGCCCTATAATATCTGAACAATCAAGGTAAATTGAACCAAAGACACATGAGGTGGGTAGAGTTCATGCATAGCTATATATTTCTATTGAAACACCATAGTGGAAATTTGAGCAAGGTTGTGGATGCCTTTAGTAGAAGGAAAAACTTGTAAGAGATGAAGATAGTTGTGATAGTATTTGTAGAGCTGAAGCATGTTAGAGTTATCATGTATTAGAGATAATTAATTAATCTTTAATTAATTATTATTCTAATTCTCATGCACTTAAGCTAAACTTAGGTTTGCTTTATTAGTTAACTCAATGCTTTATTTATGTTAACTAGAGAGTTAATATTAGATCAATTCGTCTCATCACACAGGATGTTGACACTTGTCATTATCTAATCCCTTTATCATTAGGGTTGCTCTTATGAAACATTCATTCTCTCTTGTATTATTCATTCTATTTTACAAGTATTTTCTTTTTAAGGAATAACAAATATTTGTTTTGTAGAGCTCTTGAGTAGAAGGTGTTTTTTTTGTTGTTTGATCTTATGTCTCGTGTTATTCACAAATCTAACATGGTATCAGAGCAAGGATTCAGCGAACCCCTTCTCTATTTCTGAGTTTTTTTCTCATCTAGGATTACAAGGTCGAATCTAGAATTTTTAGTGTTTTTTTTACAATTTTTGGAGGTGGGAAATGTTTTGGAGCACTTTGATGCAAAATAGGCCTCGCCATTGCATCCGGAGCGGCCAAAAACCTAAATATTGATTGTTGTTTCCAAAGCTTTGAAGAAGTGAATACATTATTTGTTTTGAAGGAATTTATATTGTTTATTGATCATCAAGCCCTATAATATTTGAACAATCAAGGTAAATTGAACCAAAGACACATGAGGTGGGTAGAGTTCATGCAAAGCTATATATCTCTACTCAAACACCATAGTGGAAATTCAAACAAGGTTGTGGATGCCTTCAGTCGAAGGAGAAACTTGTAGGAGATGAAGATAGTCGTGATAGTATTTGTAGAGCTGAAGCACCTATACGAAGATGATTTAGATTTTGTGAAAGTGTTAGCCACATTTCTAAACTCTAATATTTTTACATTTTTGACCTCAAAATGATTATGTTGAGTTTATCCTCGTCACAAAAACTTCTATTATCCTCAAATTTTTAGTCATCCACTAGTCTGAAGCAAAATCGCTCATCCTACATGTTCCAATTCTCAGGTCCAATCGTGAAAATTGGAAAAAATCACAAAAACAATTAAATTTAAAAATCGGTGTAAGTTGATGCAAATTCGTTTAATGGGAATGTTTTGGGGTATTTTGACCAATGTAGTCATTTTTAGAGTCATGGAACCTCACATATTATGAGATATTAATGCTTCTATTTTCATGTGCAAAATTACAAAAATAATTAAATCTTCATTTTTAAAAGAGGGGAAATTTTCGTTCACTGGGTTTTATCGTATTAATATTTTGGATAATGTGGCAAATTTTTGGCCAAAAATATAAAGCCAATCCAAAGTGATGGAAAATTTTCTGTTAGGGAGCTCGCAAATTATTTGGTTTTCAGAATGGTGCATCAATAGTTTTCTGCATTTTGTGAATTAAAATATTTTGAGTCATATAATATTGTTTGGTCGGTGTTTGATCATGGGGGCTATTTAAAACGATGGTGGCATAATTTCAAATCTTAATGTTCATGTTTTAATAATTACTTATTTTGATAAAATGAGTAATTATTGGAGAATGAGATAAATTGGAAAAATTAAAAAGAATTAAAATAAATATAAGTTGTGAAAACTCACAACTCAAAATTAAAAAAACAAAAATAGGATTGTGAATTTTCACAATCCACTACAAACCAAAAATAAGATTGTCAAAATTTACAACCCATGTCAACCCAAAATTAAGTTGTAAAAATTCACAAACCAAATTTTAACTTAGAAAATTGGGTTGTGAGAATTCACAACCCCATTTTAATTATTTTCCCCACTCATAGATTAAAAAAACAGGTTGTGAAAAGTCACAACCCTGATGCAACAACTAATTTTGAAGCAATTATGAACAGAAAATCCGAAAGAGTGAAATATTGACAACTTTCAGAAGTCACAGATACTCTTTTAGTAGTAGGCCAATATGTTCACATTATGGTAGTATCTTGCAGTAAACTATTGGAAAGTAATTCTTGTATTATTTCAATATTTTGTGCCGAAAAAAGATCTTTTGAGATCGAGATGGATAGAAACAGTTTTGAAATTTGTGATTGGAAGGTCCAGGCACCACTTACATCAGTTTGTGTGTTAGGTTCAAAACATCTATGCTACCGTGCTAGATTTGAAGGTTTTATATCAACACTGTTTGACGACAGAGATAATGAGAAGTCTTTTGGTATGGCCACACATAGCCTACCAAACAAAGATGATAGGTGTGGGAAACATTAGATGGATCACAAAGTAAAGCTGATAATTTAGAATGGGCAAGGTGCAGTTTGTGAGAGAAACTATCCACCAAGAAACTGCCAGTTGTAGATGCTGTTATTAGTGTAGCAGAAAAGGACATTTCTGAATCTAAGATGAATGGTAGCCCTATGGTTGCTAATTCACTGTCAACAATTCACCGGAGGAAAATTCACCGGTATGATAAATTCATCTCAAGTAAAATTCACCCAAACTTTTAATACGATGAATTTTCCATGGTAGTGAATTGCCGGTGGTGAATTTTCCTTGAGGTGAATTTTCCAGTAGTGAATTTGATGAATTGCGAGTTGAATTTTCCAGCAATGAATTGTTGCCAGTGAATTGTAAATTGCTAACGGTGAATTTTCCTAGAACCGGTTATTTTGACTGCTCGAAGGTGTATTCTAGGGGTAGACATATCTAATACTGTACTGATTCCTGAGGGATATTATGCTAGAGCAACACCTAAAAGGAGATGGAGAACTTGGGAGTCAAATATGGATACAAATGCGAAGGGTTTGATGAGAATCCTCGATGACATATCAAGAGCAGCTGATCATATTTATTAGTGCAACCATTTCTTAATGAATCATGCCATTAGGAATTGGCAATTTCTTTGAAAGTTGTATTTTCAATTTTAACTGATCCAAGTAGAGACAGTTTGTTAAGTCCAAAGCTGGCTAACACAAAATATGTCAGAAGTATGTCACTCTCATCAAAGTGTAGTATCAAGGTCATTCCCCATTCTGCAATGCTTTTATCATCTGAGACTCTAGATTTTGATGACTACCATGGTGGTTCAGAAACAAATTGTGTGGAAAATTCGCTTCAAATGAAGAATAGCAGTCTTGTTAGGCTCAGTGCGACTCTTGACAATTGCACTGTGCATCCCTCATCACCACATTGGATACTACTGTTGGAGCTTCAAAATACTGGTAAGGAAAGTACAAAATATGAATCTTATTCTAATATAATCAACAATGGATTTGGTTTAGAGCTTGATTCTCAGTGCATTGTAGAGTTTGGTGTGAATGTGCCTGGATTACTTGATGGTCCAGTAAGTTTATTAACATATCTTTTCCATATTTGAGACTACCATAAGCTTCTTCATAAACAATATTCTATAGATGATGAAGAGAAAACAACTACAAGAATAAAACATCTAAAATGTTTCATCTACGTTGAAGAAACAACTTGTTAAGAGCTCAATACATTTCTCCAATTCCTTATTTGGTGGCTCTCGATTTGGGTGGATAAGCTCGCTCCATTGAATGCACTTATGCACCTATGGTCTAGGGATGAAGGATCTACAATGGTCTGTGCAACGATTGTTGTTAGATATTATGGTTGGAACTGCTCTAGCAAACATGTATACAAAATGTGGAATCTCAGACAATGCATGTGAACCGCTCAACATAATGCATTAAAGGAAGTTGGGAGGGATTGATGGAAAGGTAGGTAGACAGAGAGGGGGAGAGGGAGAGGGAGAGGGAGGTTGGGAGGGATTGATGGAAAGGTAGGTAGAGAGGGGGAAGGAGAAACGGAGGGAGAGAGGGAGGGAGGGAGAGAAAGGGGGTAAGTTGGGAGATAGATTGAGGGGAGATAGAGAGAGGTAAGTTGGGAGATAGATTGAAAGATGGGATCAAGATAAACACTATTTTCTAATAACCTTTTTTTTTTCAATTATTTCTTTGATGAGTGCAATTTACTTTTAGTGTTAAGTAGATTGGCAAGCTTAAGCGGGAATCACTTTTAAATGAGTTTTATTGTTTACATATTAGTAGTATCAATTAAAACAACAATTAACCACAATTGAGCACAAAGTGATCTCATTTGGAAATTTCAAACTTAGAAAGCTATGAAGCATCAAAAATTGCTAGAAATCGAAGATTTTGTTGTTAATATTTGTGATTAATACATTTATATCAAACTTGTACTTAAGAGAGTACACTATACAGTGTGAAATTGCAATGATATGTAATTTATGATACTGCAATATGTTTTTCTATTATTTTTCATTATGGATTTTATTCATAAATGTTTGAATATTTATCTCATGGTGTTATGTGGAAATATTTTAATATGGCTGCAAATTTCCTTTCAAGTTTTAATAGAATATTAAATTATTTACTATTAACATGCATGTCCTCATTTTAATGTTTTAGATGCACATATGCATTATATTTTAGTGCCCTTATCCTTCTCAAGATAGAAGACATATTTGCATAATTAAAACATAAAACAAAAGGGATAAATAATGTGGAGTTGCACTTTTGTATTTGTCAAACTATAGTTTACATCCCTTGGAAAGATGGGGTCAAGATAAACATTATTCTCTAATAATCTCACTTTTTTCAATTATTTCTTTGTTGTGTGCAATTTACTTTTAGTGTAAAATAGATTGGCAAGCTTAAGTGAGAATCACTTTTAAATGAGTTTTATTGTAAATATACATATTAGTAGTATCAATCAAAATAACAATTAACCAAAATTGAGCACAAAGTGCTCCCGTTTGGATAATTCAAACTTAGAAAGCCAAGAAGCATCACAAAATTGCCATAAATAGAATATTTTGGTGTTAATATTTTGTGATTAATACATTTTATATCGAACTTGTACTTAAGAGGGTACACTATATAGTGTGAAATTACAATAGTATGTAATTTACAACACTACAATGCGTTTTTCTATTCTTTTGCATTGTGGATTTTATTCATACTTGTTTGAATATTTTTCTCTCACATGTGGTGCTATGTGGAAATATTTTATTATGACTGCAAATTTAATTTCAAGTGTTAATAAAATATTAAATTATTTACAATTAACATGCATGTCCTCATCTTAATGTTTTATAGGCATATATGCATTATCTTTTAGTGAACTTATCCTTCTCAAGATAGAAGACATATGCATAATCAATACATAAAACAAAAGGGATAATTAATGTGGAGTTACGCTTCTGTATTTGTTAGAGTACAATTTACATAACCCTTGGAAAAATGGGGTTGAGATAAAAACTATTCTTTAATAATCTCACTTTCTTCAATTTTTTTTTGCTAAGTGTAATATTGTTTTAGTGTAAAGTAGATTGGCAAGCTTAAGTGAGAATCACTTTTAAATGAGTTATTGTCTATACAATTGTTGGTTTCTCATTCTGGCTCCTTAGTAGTTGTGTATTTTTTCTATTAAGTTTTATTTACAATCATTCTTATGTACCTAGCCTTATGTTTACTTGTAATCATTTTGAATTCTCATTGAGCTTATAATTTTGAGAGAATTTGTGTATTACCTTAGGGTTTGCATGCTTTGGAGTAGATTCTTAGACTTATGCTTGTCAAAGAGTGGAAACTATAGTTGATATTTTAATTTATATTAAACTATTAGTCCTATAATGTGAATAGTGTCATTTTGAAAAGTGACTAGCAAATGGATACAACATTGTATTATGTGATTAGCCATTCTTGATTTCAAATCTTTTTGTCTAGTTGCTTCTACTATTTTGAGATAGTCTTAAACTCTAATTGATAGCCTCTAAGTCATAGAAGCATACAGGAAAAATATTATTGCAAACAATATTGACTCACTTTTTCTAGATGATATAATACATCTAATTAGTGGGAAAAGGAAGCAAACATTGATGGATGAAGTAAATGTAATAAGGAAGAGATAAATGCCAATCTTCATAAAAAATTGTAATCTCACCTTAGTTTGCAATGGGTATGCCAAAGAGGTCTTAGAGGCAAATTATCAAGTCATTAAGCAAACGACATGCTACCTCAAGTGTAATACCCCATGAACACATGGCAAACAATATTGACTAATTTTTTCTAGATGATATAATAAATCTAATTAGTAAGAAAATGAAGCAAACATTGATGGATGACACAAATGTAATAAAGAAGAGAGAAATATAAATCTTTGTAAAAAATGCAATTTCACATTAGTGTGGAATGGGTATGTCAAAGAGGTCTATTTCATTAGGTCCTTAAGCAAATGATATGTTGCCTCAAGTGTAGTACTCATGGACACATGCCATCTTTGAATTGTTGGCGTGAAATGATTGATGGAATGTCTCTCTCCCTTCATGTTTCATCTCTCTATGTCTATCTCTTCATCTCCTTCTCAACCTATAAAAAATTAATTAAAAGATTATATATTATTAAAATATATGATAAAAAATATAACTATAATATAAATTTATTGTATAATATTATTTTAAAATATATTTAATACTTTATATCAATAATATAATAAATATAGTTATATCATTTGTTTTGTAATTAAAAAAGTAAATATAAAATTGTATAATATAAACAGTATACTAAAAATAATATTAGAGATAACAATACAACAATACAACTTAAATAAAATATACTGTATATTTCAATATACAAGTCTTCTGTGATCATCAACTTAGCCACCAGGAGGCAAATCGTCTCCAAAAGAATGCTATTTACATTTGCCTTAGCCAAATATGGGTGGTTTGTGGAATTTAAAGATTCAATTCCACCCAGGACAGCCATTGTGATGGGATATTGCGTGAGAGAGAATGTCTGTCCTGGCATCTGATTTGGAGTTTGCAATGCGCTTGCAGAAGTCCAACAGACTTAACAGCCCTCTGTCATTCATATCGTCCAAAAACTTGCGAACAGGAAATGCATTTTCCTGATGGTAATGCTGTCTGTAATTGTCATCAACAAATATCACCTTGCTTAAGCTCCTCCCAAGCCTGGACAAATCCTTTACATGCTTTGGCCCAGGTAATTGTGTGCAGGAATCTCTGTACAGTCTGTGACTGATTATGTTCCCATGGGGATCCAGCTTGTTCAGAATAGGATCTGCATACTCTTTGTTTGATGCAGTAAACACCACAATTTCATAAAGGCTCCGCAGTTCATCCAGCATGAAGTCTACCCAAGGCCGTTTCAGAATGTAGTAAGTGTAGGTGCAACCTGATTGCCAAAATTTAATGGCAAAATCGTGCCTTTTGGAAAGCTTAGCAGTTGAGTGGATTAGGGTTTCATCCAGGTCCAATACGAGCGTCTTCTTGTTCATTTTTCTGTCAGTCTTCCCCATGGGAGGCAGCATATGGTCGTCGAGGTTAAGAGAAGATGACATCCGTGCATAGGAGAGAAAATCTTCTCTCACGTCTGATGGGGCTGTGGTCTTTGCAAGATGCTTGCAGAACCCCATGAGCTCGAACAGGGCTCTGTCATTCGTGTCGCCATTAAATTCACACAGCGGAAAGGCATTTTCTGACTGGTGAGAAAAATAGGGCCTGTCGTCGACCAATATCAGCTTGCTCAAATCCCTCCCAAGCATTGAAAGATCTTTGATTAGTACAGAATTTGGCAGGTTCCTGCAATGTCGTCTGTAAAAACGGTGGGTCATGGGAACAGGATTGTCCAGTTTTTCCAGCACAGCATCGACAAACCCCTTTTCAGCAGCTGTGAAGATCACAATCTCATAACCAAGATCTGGCAATTTACTTAACAGTTGCTCCAGCCCAGGCCTTTTTAACACATAATAGGTCTGTTTCCACTGTAAGCCTTCTAATTCGACTGTAAAATCATAGCTTGGAAGTTGTGAGGTGCTTGACCAGATAACTGTCCCACTAAGGTTTAATACTATAGTCCTCTTATAATTTCCTTCCATAGCGGGCAACCAGGGCACGTTGTCATCGTTGTTCTGTTCTTCATTCATATCCTTCTCAGCTGCTAAAAGCATCCTCACGTCAAAAGGCCTGGATTCTGCAACACGACTGCAAAAATCCATGAGGTTAAACAATGCTGTGTCTGTATCTTTCATCTCTCTGCCGAAAAAATCCACAGTGCGCAAATTTTCTGGCTGTAAAGAAACACAGGGCCACACATCAACATAAATCACCTTCTCCAGATCCCTCCCAAGCTTGCCAAGGTCTTTCACAAGGCCGCCTGGGATTTCTGTGCATGAATTTCTGAACAGCCTATGTGTAAGCGGGATCACTTTCTGTTCAGGATCAAGCTTATCCAACAAAGCACTTGCATTAGCCCTCTCTGCTTCAGTAAACACCACAATTTCGTAAAGCCCTTGTAATTCTTCCAAGAATTTGTCCAATCCAGGCCTTTTCGAGACAAAAGCAGTGTGCATCTCTCCCCCAAATCCATACTCCACCCTCAATTCCCTCTTCTGGGACACTGGGTTAATATCAACCAGTGCTCCTTTGATCTCCAATACCAGTGTAAACTTACTGTGATCTACAGGAGGCAAAAGGCAATTATTATACACAGACAAGGGATAAGAAGCAATATCTTCCCTTACATCTGAAGTTCTATCTGCAACTCTCTTGCAGAAATCTATAAGCTGGAACAGCATTCCATCATTCTTATCCCCCTTAAACACACTCACAGGAAAGCCATTCTCGCATTGGTAAGTATGATAAGGCTTGTCATCAACCAATATGACCTTGCTCAAATCCCTGCCAAGTAAAGAAAGATCTTTTATAAAGACTGGAATAGGATGCCTTACCATGCAAGAGTCTGCATATAAGCGGTGGGTCATGGGAATTGCAGCTTCCATGGGGTCGAGTTGTTTGAGAAGAGCATCTGTAAAGTCCTTCCCGTTATCAGTGAAAATCACGATTTCATAAACATTGCAGAGCTCCTTTAAGAGCTCGTCCAGGCCAGGCCTTTTTGTAACATAGAATTTCTGCATCTGCTCCATTCCTTCAAATTTATATTCAACTGTAAGCGAGTCGGGAAGTGGGTCTCGGCTTACATGAATGAGGGTTCCATTTACGTCCAATACTAATGTCTTCCTGCTCTTTTGCAGGCCCACAGGCGGCAATTTCTTCATAATTCCCATTTTTAATTTTTTTGTACAATGACAACTGTAATATAAATCGCCTGGAAATGAAAAAATCAATCGAGCGACTAGGAAACCTGGAAATCGACTCAGATATTTATATTAATTTAGGATTGAATGAATGAATGAATGATTTTAATTATGTCCACGAGATCAGCCAGTCTATGGGACCCAAGAGATCCCATGCACGTAATTGATGACTAGTCATTAATGATTGAAACTAATGACTACTCATTGGACTTAGTTTCTTGTGTATTTGTAGTAGCATGCACGTAATTAAGATTAATGACTACTCGTTGGATTTAGTTTCTTGTGTATTTGTAGTAGCATGCACGTAATTTAAAACGGACAAGAGAAGTTTAGATTACTATTAATAATTACCACTGACTAATTATTGATATAGCATAAACTGCTAGCTTTTCCTTTTGCATGTTTTCTAATAGTAACACTTAGTCTTGTTCATTGGGTTTGCACTTACTAACTATAGTATAAACTCTTAGTTTTCTTTTTTAAGGGTAGTTTTTTAAATTTATCTTTGTTTTTATTTTAGCATAATAGTATTATTATGTTTAGTTGGATATTTTTTCTAAATTTATTTATGTTTTTATACTAGCATTCTTGTTTTTTATGTTTCTTAATTTGTTCATTTGGTCTCATAGACTTCAAATTTAATGTACTAGTTTACATAATTCAACACAAATTTTCATTAGCAAATCTTTAATAATTTAAATTGATTTCAAATAATATTAAGATATTTTGTTATATGACCGTGCTTTTGAAACTAGGATATTTAATTCAATAATGTTAAAAAAAATAAAATGAGTGAATAATCTAGTTAATGGTGAACAATAGTAAGAGAGTGAGGTTAAATGGAGAAAGGGTGAATGGTGTCAAGTTACTATTGTTATGGTTTCGTGATCTTTTTGTTCTTGTTAGACTGTAGTGCCTACCTATTCCCAGTGTAGACACCTAAAAATGTTTAACACATTCTTCTAATTCACCATTTTTAGTCATTATCACTCATCACTCTTTTCATCACTCTTAATTAAATAATTTCCAATTATTTGATTAAACTAACACATTTCTCACATTAATTAGTCGATAGGATACTTATAGTGTGAGATTTGAGCTTGAAACAAGTCTCACACCTACAAACGACTATTGAGTCATTGGAAAACAAGTTTCAACTATCATTTAATGGTAAACCAACTGTCGTTTAATGGTAAAAACCTCCAAAGTATCAATTAAAATCCTCCAAAATCACACTTATCACATAAAAGCTAGATAAATATGATTTGACAACTGGATGGAAACATTTTGTTTCTATTTATTGTGTTTTTTGTCAATTTGATGACAACTTTATTTTTTCATTTGCATTGCTTTATGTTTTAAATTTGTATGCAAATATTTCATAATAAGATAATACTTAATTTCTTTAAGAAAAAAATCTAGATTTGTTTGAAATTTATTTCATTCCATTATTATTAATTGCTTAATTTAGCCACTTCAACCAGAATTTGTAATGCATCCATGCACAAACACATACTCTCTAACATATTAACATGCATATAGTTTTATTATTATTTGTTTAATTTAGCTACATGCAACCAAAATTTGTAGTGCATCCATGCATAAACACATACTCTTAACATATTAATATGCATATAGTTTTCTATCAGCATATAATCCTTGAACCTCCTTAAGGTGCAAGTGCTTGTTTTTAATTATTTAATTATTTCATCATTTTTTCCTTATCACCTTTCATTGATTAAATCATTTTCCCTCATCCATTTTAATTAAATAATTTTTAATTATTTAATTAAAGAATCATGAATTTTTTCTTATCTTAATTATTTAATTAGCTAATTATTCCTCCAAGATTAAATAAACTATTTAATTTATTTAGTTATGCATTCCTCAAAAATATGATATTTATTTTATTTATTTCCTAATAAAAGCATGCCCTTTTTATTCTTCCAAAAACCTAAATTTAGAAACTAAACTAAATTTAATATTCTTTCCTAAAAACAAGGAATGAACTTCAATTCAGTTCACTTCATCCTTTCATGCAAGCTCATGCATTACTTCTGATTTCTCATTCATCCTCAACCGTCAATCTTGTTGGGTGAAAATTATGTAATCCCTTTAACAAATTACAAAACTTGATTTCAGTCATAGCTATGTGAGATAAAATCTCTCCTCTCAGAAAGGGAAGGCGCTCTTCTTACTGCTTATTGAAACTAAGTAAAAATAATTAAGTATTCACAATGATGTACACTATGATTAAGAGATGGGGGTGTGTAACATGAACATAATTCTCTCTTTTTTCAGAGAATATGTTTTACAATGCTTCACGGTTTTTGAGTTTCTGATTCGATACAACTTCAAACTAAAAACAAAGCAGTAATTCCAATATTATTATCTTTTCAAAGCAAAGACCAAGAATACCGACATAATAACGATAAATGATAAAACAAGAAAACTCACGAAGGCACAAAGTCATTTCGTAGCTTTCACCAATGAATCCTTTGAGATATGTAACCAACGTTGTATTATAAGCACAAAGTCTTCTAGATACTCCATGATAGATCCATGAACACCATGAATAAATACAAGCACAAAGTCTTGTAGAGAATTCACCAACAACATTCAATCAATATCATAAATTCGAATAAAAGAGGGTAACACAAAATTTACACGGATTTACTCAAAGCCCTTTAGATCTCAATCACTAATCACTACCAATCTCAATCAAATCCAAAAGATAATCGATTCCAACACAAAGTCTAGTATGCAACTTTCTTCTTTATTGATCAAAATAGATTCACAAAGATGAACACAAAGTTTCATTTATTTGCTTCTCAAAATGGGAAGCACTTCATTGCAAAAGATAAAAGATAACTATTACAAAAGAATCCCCTCATATTTATAAAAGAGAGGGAAGAGAAAATCTAGGAAAAGTAGATGAGTGAATTTAGAAAAGTTAGGTGAGCAAATTTAGGAAAATATCACCTAACAAGTCGACTTATTCAAAAATGTTATCCATCATTTTAGGAAAACATCTTTGGATTTTTACATATAATTACATCTTGGAAAGACATGTAAAATGTCGAAAACTATTTACAAAATGCATAAATAAAAGCATAAAACTATCTAACACTGGAGATGAAAAGAAGTCTTCATGGTTCCTTACATTGGGTGTGGAAGTCTTCATATCTCTTCTTTGTCTCCAGCATGAATGCCTCATCTGGACCAACTATATAATCCACAATGGTGTGAACTTTGGTGATTAATCTTTTGGTAGATGAGTGAATCTTCTTGCATCTATCAAGATGCATCTTGAGATTATCGAGAGAAAGCTATATGTCACAAATTTCATGCATGGAGGTCTTTGAAAAGTTTGCATCCTCCACTTGCTTCATGACAACTTCCTTGTAGATTTGTGAAAGTTCATTGGTCAGGAGGAAAATATGATTTTCATCAAGGAGCTTATTGTAGAGGGGACCAATTGATATACTAGAATCTTATAATTGACCAATTCACACTTCTTTTCTTCTTTCCCATCTTTTAGACTATAGGCCATTGTCTTGTATTTGCCAAATTCGACAATTTTGTCTCCAATTGTGTGTGTACTAGCCATGTGTTGGAAAATTGGAAAATTTTGCATGCCACCACAATGATCACATATGCCATCCAAACATGACTTGTTGTCAAAAATTTGATTATCCTCTCTTTCACATAAAATGGAAGATAAGAATTCCCTTGAGGATTTAGGTGGAGGCCTTATGTTACATTCTTGTAAAACATTGTTAGTATGCATATCTACACATATACGTTGATAAACATCATAATGGTTAGAAAACTTAATATGTAGTCTACAACAACAAGTAGTGCGTGTGTGATTTACTTTGACATAAAAAGGCTTTAGCATTTCAAAATACCTTTGACATATTTTAATTTCAGGAAACTTTTGTACATAATCAACAAAAAATTGGGTTTGAGTGGTATCCAAATAATGCTTTGGATGTGGCTCATGGATTTTACTACCAATTCTCCTTCTTACAACATCTCTTTGATTAGGAGAGGTCCTTTTGTTATCCTTCCAATAATCTACTATTAAAGATCTCAAGCCTTGAGCAATTCTTTTATCTTTCCGTGGCACTCTACCTGAGAATGCCCATAACTCATTGCTATTTGGATCCTCCAATCTTTCATGCCTTCCTTTGGCTCTCATTAGAGATGATATACTTATTTTCAAAGACTTGTCTTTTTAAGGTTCACATTGTTCCTTGTTTGACTGCTTAATAATGTTGTTGTCATCACACGTTGTGTGGCACAACTATCCTTTGTGCGTGAGGTAGAACCCACGCTCTCGTACGCACTCATCAAGTTCTTTACAATGGAATTTTCACTTGAGTCATTCAAAAATCTCAGCCCAAGAGTGTTCATGGTGGGCCTAAATTTGAGTTGCCTCATAATTTCAACAAATAGTTGGCATCTTCCACCCTCACTTAGCTTCTCAAAAAAAAACTCCATATCCTCTGTGCAGAACTTTGACATGTACATTTTTGAATCTTATCAGGCATCCATTTCAAAACATTGGAATCAATATCAATAAAAAATCTAGGTTTTCTATGCAAAACTCTAGGAGTTCTCAAATGTAAATTTGTGTCAATGTTAGGAATGCCAAAAACATCGGGGATAGATCATGTACCTTCAATCAAAGGTGCAATTGATGACATACCTTGAGATTGACATGTAAACTATATTGTACCTCCAACTTGAGATGTCATTTGTGGAGTGACTTCAAATAGAGGCGTGTTTGCTGATGTACTTTTGAAACACAATGTTGTTGATAGTGTGTCTTCAATTATAGATGTGATTTTCGATGTACTTGGAAGACCACATGTTGTTGTTGGTGTGTCTTCAACTGGAGATATGCATTGAAATTCACCTATGGTTGATGATGTGCCTCCAACTTGGGGATCCATTTGTGCCCTTTGTTTTTCCAATTGGACATGTCTCTTAGATTGCACCGAAATTTTTGGCTTTATGGGCTGTAATTCATCTGCTTCACGAGTTGCAATTTTTGATCCTCTTCTCCTTGCATTTTTTACTGCACATTCTTTTGGTGTTAGAGGCTTTGGTTGTTTCCTCAACATGACATTGAATGCTACATGTTCACAAAAACACATAGAAAAAAAGTAAGTAATGAATTTTATGAAACATATTGATAACGCTGATTACATTGCATTTTATTGAACACACCAAAGAATTTTATGAAAGAAGGCAGCGAGTTTTTTAGAATTATCAAACATGTCTATGCTACAAAATTTTTCATACATACATCTACCTCCATACCACAAGAAAAGTACTTATAATGCATTTTTTCAAACATATCCATATTGCTGATTACATTGCATTTTATGAAACTGGTGTAGGGGCACTAAGGTTATTGAGCAAATTTGGTTCTTGGAAGTCTTAAAAGTTAGTTTTGTGTTTAGAGTTTTTTCAATTGAATAAGGTCATATTAGACCAATTTTTAATGTAATAATTCATGTTAGTTGGTTTTGGGGTTCATTGTGCAAATTTTGCAAATCTTGTAAAATGTTGCCATATTCAAAAGTTGCAAAATGCAAAAAAAATGCAAGTTTGGGGGAGGCCAATGGTCATACAACCAAAAATTAAGTTTTGGTAGTTTTTTTTAGGTTTTTTAAGGTTTAAATATGTGGGGAATTTGAAGGAAGAGGTGGTTGATCATTTTTTGAAGAAGAAATCAATAAAAATTCTCTTTTTTGTGTAATTTTCTGCAAATTTGTTGCTCCCAGCAACTGTATGGTTCCTTACAAAATTATTTTTCTCTCTCTTGTATTTGTTTGATATATGTGTTAGCTCCAATTTGGATTTGGAGTGAAGAGATTTCATTGAGTTTTCAATTTTTTATTGGCATTTTATCACAGGCGGGTTTGTATAGTCAAGTTAAGGGTTTTGAAGACATAAAATGAATTAATGGCTTGTTCCACCTATTGTATCTATTGTGGCTTGGTGGAGTGGGCCCAATAAAGTGGTATCAGATGTAGGAGTAGGCCAATAATAGTAGGGAAGGTGTTTGGAATATTTTTGGTTGCTGTCCTCATTGAAATTTTTGAGTTGTTGCCATGAAAGTGGTGGCTCAATGTTGAAATTCATTTTAAATGCACTCAAGAAGATTGGAAGTTGGTTATAAAGGTTTGTGAAGACCTTTAACAATGTGTTAGAATGGTTTTGGAGAGAAGGGAAGGCCATATGAGGGTTTGGACATGATGCCCTAGTTGTGAAAATTATGTATTTTGAGTGAAAGTTGATGGTTAAGGGTTGGTAAATGTTGTAAAATCTTGGGGCAACATATTTTGATGATTTTTTAAGCATGTGTAGGCCATATGAAGCATGTTTGATGTAGTGATAAAGTGAAAAGGTGTTGGGAAGTGGAATTTTCAATAAATCCCTCCTTAAACTAGGCAAAGTGAGGGTTTTGTAACTTGTTGACTTGGTGGACGTTCCTCCTTTTGAAAGTTGGTGTTTTGGACTATTTGAGACCTGTGGAGAAGGTCTAAGTAGATTTTTGAAATTGGGAAAGTTATTTGATAGGTGTTGCTTTGTAAATGTGGCCTAATTGGCCTATTGGGATATTGTAGAAGCCCTGAATTGAGAGTGTTGGTCCAAAGTGACCTATGATGTTTTGAGATATGTTTTGTAAGGAGATAAAGGGCATTTGGGAATATAGTTGGTTTATGGGTTTGAGATTGGAGTTGTGAGATAGGTCCAAGAAACTAGGCCTACAGACCTACAAGGCAAATTGTGAGAATGAATGAGGAGTCACCCTTATTAGGGTTTTGAAGATTAAAGTTTTGCTGAAACCAGGTGAAATTGTGTTGGTTGATTGAAAGCCTCCCTGCACTGCATCAAAAACACACCAAGCATTTTATGAAACTTATTGATATTGCTAGTTACATTGCATTGCATATCTTTAAAACTCAAAGCATTACTTTACATTGCATAACTAATGTGACTTATCAAACATTGCATGTCTTATAAAACATTGTTGTCCCCAACCTAGGGTTTATAGCGAGCTTCAAAAAACCCATAACTTTTGATGCGTTTGGGGAAAATATACAAAACTTGGTACTAATTTTTTGTACACCTATATGTATGTGATGACATAGGAGGGTTTCTAAATCATCATTTTTTGTGAATTATTCAGGATAGTTTGTTTCTTTTTGCAACTATATTACATGTAAAACCTAGTACTTTGAGGGATTTGTACAAAATTAGTTCATGTGAGCGTTGATCAATGTTAAGAAGGGTTTGAGGGGAGTATGTGGAGTGTGGACAAGTTCTTAGGAGCAAAATTTTGTCAAAACTAGGGTATAAGTTGTTGCCACCTTTGGAAACTAGAGAATCTTGTGCTTATTTTCCCTTTTTTTTTTCTTAGAATGGTAAATGGTATGAATGAATGGAAACTTGCATTAAACCAATTATGTCTTGAGTCACTTGAAATTATCTAAGCACATGATGAAGGTGATTTTTTTATGGCACAAAAAAATTAATGGAAACTTGCATTAACATTGATGAAAGCTCTTAGGTTTTCCAAATTAGTTGAAAATAAAAGTTTTCCCACAACCATCTGTAATAATGAATTTGAATCTATTATGTCATGTTTTCAATTTTATATCTTCAAGCTCCTAAAAATTAAACTTTTACATCCTGCATGATCCATCTAATTTAATGTTGAATTCTATGTGTAACAATGAAGATTAATAAAATCATCAAATGAATGGTCTATAATTTGTCAAAACAAAACAAAAAATTGAATATAAACATCTACCTAAAATGAAATAGGTTGAATTCCACTAGCCATGTTGGAAATGGACTACTATAAGCAATGCAAATAGAATTCATAAGAAAATTTGTGTTAAGTTGATGTTGTTTATATAAGTTTAAACATGAATTCATCTAAATTATGTCACGTTTTTCATTTTTTTCTTCATACTCATAAAAATTAAACTTTTTTATGCAACTCCCATCTAATTCAATGTTGAATTCTATGTCCAATTGTTATGATAAATAAAACCATTAAAGGAATTTAGATTATTGTCAAAAATAAACAAACATACTAAATATAAACATTTCAATATTACCAAAATGAATATATTACCTGATATAATGTAAAATGATGTAGAAACTTCAAAATGTCTTCATCTACGTTGTCTCGCATGCAAATTGGTGGTAAAAAGGTGATGGATCAAGCATAGATTGGTACAACAGGGAGTCAACTACATAAAAAAGGTGTTTCTGTGTCGGATAAAGCGTTGAACCAGACAAATGTAGAAGCATGTGGGCCTAAATCACGGGGTCAACCCCTATTTTACCATTTCAAGGTAAAACACATTTGGTGCTTTCCAAATTTGGAGAGTGCCAAATGTGTTGCTTTGAAATGCTTGAACACAGTATAAAGAGGAAGGGAGTGAGACTTGAGATAGAGGGAGATGGGATTTGAATGAGAGAGATTAGTCTAAGTAGCATGATAGGGACTGAGACCTGAGAGTGATAGAGAC
>VDFB02106001.1:98700-121000 GCA_007258455.2 Sequoia sempervirens
ACAAGGGAATAATTAAACTAATTCCAAAATATGGGGATAAGACTCTAATGAAAAATTGGAGGCCAATGACATTATTAAATGTATCATATAAAATTCTTGCAAAGATCTTAGCTTTGAGATTGAGGGACATTCTTACCTCATTTACTAGTTACACCCAAAGTAGATGTATTAAAGGAAGATATATTCTTGAGAACTTGATAACAAGTTGGGAAGCGATGGAGTGGTCAAAAATCTCCAACCAAAATATTGGAATGCTTCTACTTGGCTTTGAGAAGGCATATGATAGAATAAAATGGCCTTTCTTAATAATAGATTTAGAAGCCTTTGGCTTCCCAAGGGATTTTTATAAAATGGTGAACACATTTCTACAATATGCAAATATCTAGGTAGAGGTAAATGAGTTATTAACAAAGCCAATCTATCTACAAATATCCATAATACAAGGCTACCCCCTTGCCCCTACATTATTCGTAATTGCATCTAAATCCATTTATTATTTATTAAGAGATAACTTAAATAGTCCCAAAGTAGAAGGACTAAATCTGCCTAATGGTAGTGAATTGATGAACATACACTTTGTTGATGATACAACATTAGATTTGTTAACTTAGATGAAAAAAACTTTGGCTTCTTAATATAAAAATTGGATATATTTTGTGAGGCCTCAGGGGCAAAAATCTCCAAAGAAAAGTCTATAATGTTAAGTTGGAACCACAACTCTCTTGATTGGTCCAACAAATATGTTATTCAATGGGGTAGCCTGAATAAACAAGATACTCAAGCATTCCATTTGCGATTAATTTGAAATTAAAGGATATGTAGAATTGGGTAAAAAAAAAATTTAAAGGAAACAGGATAGCTGGAATAAACAATATCTCTCTTTAGTAGGGAGGATTCAAGTGTGCCAAAAAAATTTCTCATCATATACTCTATACTATTCTTCAATATGGCTATTATGTAGCTATCAAATTGAAGAAGTTCAAAAGAAAATAAGGCAATTTTTATGGTCTAATGATCGTGGTAACAAAAAGAAACATGATGTCAGTTGGGATTGGTGCTGCTTAAGCAAAGAAAATGATGGTCTGGGTCTAAAATACATAAAAAAAGAAAGGTGTAGCTCTTGCTATCAAATGGATCCTTAACTCTATGGATGGTAACAAACCTTGGAAAGTTTTAGTTAGGAATAATATTAAGAAGGTTGTACCAAAAAGTGCTAAAAAATGGAAAGATGTCCCTATTACTGACCTTCTATTAGGAAATTTCCTTGTAGCTCCTCTTGGTTCAACTATTTTTAAAACGATTTGGAAAGCTTGGGAGAAAACAAGAACTATGATAAATAATTAAAAATATCAAAATAAAATTTGCACTAATGCATTGATTTGGTGGAACTTATCCCATAAGGGAAAGACACTTGTGCTACTACAAGGATACTCAACTAAGTCTTGGACAAAAAATGGTATTAATTGTTTCAGCAACATTCTATGTAATGGATAGCTAAAGGATTGGGTTTCTCTAAGCACTGAGTATGGTCTTCCCTCTACAAAATGGATAACATACTTGATGCTAAGATAATCTAGCAAATCTCTTCAATTTCTAGTCAATACTAAAGCATGTTGTGGTAATGCAAGTTGTGCTACTTTGGATGGTTATAGATGGAAAGTTGGCACAAATCTATTAAAATTGAATCCTAAAATCATTTATGAATCACAAAGTGAATCAAAAGATATTTAATCATGTTAATAAATGTTGGAGCTTTAAGGAAGATGGAATAAAGTGAAAAAAATATTTAAATGGAATTTTGGAATAATGTTATTGAACCAAAAAAACTCGTTAAATAATTGGTTGTTATTATTAAAAAAATTACCTTAGTCTCTTGATGCATCAAATGTAGAATTATGTGTATTATGTAGGAAACTTGAAAAATATTATTCATATTTTTTTTAATGCCTCTTTGCAAAAGAAATTTGGTTTATGTTATATTCTGATCTGAATGGGTGGGGAGAGGTAGGAAAGATTAAGATGCAAGAAATTCTCATTGGGAAATATAAGGGGCTGAAAATTTTGTTAATTTATTTTTGGTTGTTACTATCTATTGAAAATTTATGGTTTTTATGAAAAGAAAGAAATGAGGAAAATTTTCAAGGCAAGATGAGAGTGTTTACTAAGTCTTCTAAAAGACTTATTTTTTTATATTTTTATGCAAGTAACTGTTACCATGGAGATTTTCAAATTAAAATTTGTAAAGCTAATAAAAGATGAGAATGTGAAAATTAGCAAGAAAGAGATAGAATATGTTAGGCATTGGCCTTTAGTTCAGATGACAACATCCCATTTAGAGATATTTACCTAGAGTTCCAAATAAAATACAACAAAAAGTACAATCTGCAAACTCTCAAGAAGGACCTTGGATTAAGAGGCGGACCAAGATTTCATGCAAATCAGGATGAGGACATGATAGTGGAGGTGGTGAGGTCAAACATGAATATGTATGATATAGAACCTTGATCGGGTTATTTTGATTTGGATAGTTGTCGTGAAAGTAGAAATTATTGTAATGCTTCCTCATAAATAGCTAATATGCATATAGTAATTTATAGAGATGTAAGAAAATAGTACTCTATACCATGTCTTTTAGCCTTGCATGGAAATAAATTATCTAGACAATCTTAATCATAATTGAGATACTATCTTGATCATAGCTATTGTATATTCCTTTTGGAATCTTTTTGATCAATAAATTATGATTAATAGAAAAATAATGGAATGGATTGAGATTGTTGTTGTGAAATGAATTGTTGTTGGGGCATACTTGTGTTTGTGGATATGTTAGACATGAGAGTTTGTGAATAATGTGGGATGTTGTAAGTTTTGGGTATGTTGGATGTTTCAAGTATGTCAAACATGAAATCTTATTTTGAAATGGTAAGTGATAGAATTTGTGAAATGGGAGGTTGATATGAATTTTTGGGATTATAAGTGCTCCTTGTTATGTTGGGTGCTTGTGTAGCATATGGAATATTAGGAGGCACATAGGATGTGGAGGCTTGGGTTGTGAAGGGATTGTTTTTGTAGTTTGAAATGTTTTATGGTGATGAATGAGGAATGTTTGTGTTTGGTGGATTTGGGATGTGTAAGATTGTTTGATTGGTCATATTTGGGTTTTGATACAACAAATTTATGAATTATTTGGAAAATGGTATTGAATTTGGTCATATGATGGTATAATTGGTTGACTAAGCATGATTGGTATTGAAGGTTGTGGTATATATTCATTAATAACTTTAACTATAGGAGGTATGTTCTCAAGTGATGGAACATTCGATGACATGACATCGATGAGGCTTGTTCCCTAAGTGTAGCAATGTTGAAATTTGAAGGTAGCTTAGCACCACTTCGTGCAAGGACTCTAAGGAAGTACATGTTGGGATCTGAAGTACTGAGATTGTCAAGTGATCTAGCAAAAGAGGGATCTTGTTGTATTCTTAAAATTTTCTCTTCAACAAATTTCTCATATTCCACAAGTCCATGTGTGATGTCTTCTATGATGATGGATGGATATTAAGGTTGTGGTTGTAGTTGTGGAGTTTGGTATTCACAAGGATCAAATAGATGACTAGGTATTCCAAACTTTGATTTGGTAACACTAATAGGTGTTGTGATGTTTGAACTACTAGGATTAGACTCCATAATTTTCCAGTGTTGTAACCTTGTAATAAGCATAAAATTATGATGACCTTATGGAATATGGATCTATGTGAAGATTGGTTTGCTTAGGAATTTTGGAAACTAAAACTTTGAGTATCCTAGAAAAATGTTTTGACTAATTTGTAAGATTTATTTTGACTTGTTTTGATTGGAAAGAGATAACAAACAACATATAATAAACAAATGTGTCATTTTAAAATAAAATGCATTACTTTGAATTTCAAAATGTGTTATTTAATAGTTAGATGCATCAACTTGCCTCAAATGTGTCATTGTGAACTTCAAATATGTCAATTTACTACAAATGCGTCATTGTTAATTTTAGATGTGTTGATGTATATTTCAAAGCATCGATATGTATTTTAGATGTGTTGATGTACTCAAATGCATCACTATATATTTAAAAAGTGTCATTGTATATTTTAAAAGTGTTGTTGTAACATCAATAGCATCGAAATATATCAAAACCATCGATCGATGTTTCAAAGGCATCAATTTCAATTCAACTGTATTATTGTAACCCGTAACCTAAAAATCTCAGGAAAAATCAATTGAGCATTAAATCAAGGACATGGGTCCCATCGAGCATGCTAGAATGTGAACAAGAATAATGTCAATGCAATCAAAGGATTCAGTAGTAAATGAAGATGTAATCAATAACAACAAATCCAATGACATATAACTCTATAACTAATGAAGCAATGTCAATTCAATCAAATGAGAGAAATCAAGAATAAGAAAGTAAATCAAACTAAACTAATCTAACCTACTTTATGATAGCAACCTAGGTTGGAAAACCCCTCACTTTCACAAGACTATGGTTTCCAAACCACCTTCCTTCTCACAAACTCAATATAGGCTTATCTTCAACTTTTCACCTAGACATCCTTGTAGGTCTACAAACCTCTATTTTCCACCTTATCTCCCATATTCCCTTAACAAACCTTGTAAAAAACCACCATTCTAGGCACCCATTTAAGCCCTCTTCATTATGCATCAGAATCTCCTAAAACTCCTTTGGATCAACTTCCCAAAAACATGAAAATAATGTTGATTGAGACCTCAATTAGGTCAAATTTACAAAGGAGGTGCACTTTAAAATTTCTCTTTCACCCAAATTTCAATTGGAAAACACTCACCTACCTAGGGAATCACCAAATCCATAACCTTTAGGGCAAGATAGGCCCTGCAACATCCCAAACTCAAAAACCCTCTCATTTCCCAATTTACCCTAGGGTTTATTGAAAAATCTACTTCCAGACTTTATCATTGACTCAAACACCTCTAAATAATCTTGCACAAGCTTAAAATTTCAATAAATAACACTTCCCTCTTAGACTTCATCAAACCCTAGGCCAAAACCTTCATTTTCATGGTGTAAACTCTCTCAAACTCCCCATGTCAGTCATCCAAACACTCACCCAACCTTCCACTCCACTTTTCCCAACCATCCTACATCTAAACCTCCTTCATAGGACCCATTTCACTGGTCATAGATATTATAGTCGGTGAAATGGTCCTCAAAACATGTTAATTGCTCACAAAACCCCAAAACAGGGTATACTCGGGCATGTTCAAGGAAAAAGAACAAAACCTTATAAATTCACTTTTATCCCTTCAAACCAATTGAAAACTATAGTTAACTCATGCCACCATAAGATTCGTAAATAATTTGGACAAACTAGTGACTGTATGTTACCGTACAGGCGTGCAAATGATGAATAACATAGTAAATTTCTAGAAAAATAGTGTGAACTTTATTGATTTTTGCTTCTTCTCCACCAACCAACCATTACATAGATGTTCCACACCTTTTTAAAGGTTTTCCCACCAAAAACAACTGAATCAACAAATTCCAATTGATTTTCAAACTCCTTATGACCGTTAGGCTTCTAAGCCTTTACAAATTTTGCATTTTTTGCAAGTTTAGGTTGACAACTTTTAACACTTTTTGCATCATTTGCAAATTAACTCTCCTAATCACCTAAAATATTACAAATGTTTTATTTAGACCTTATTCATCCTAAAACCATGACCCCACACAAGAAAATTGGCATTCCACCTACCTTGACAACTTTTGTCAAACTTGACACCTTTTCAACATGATGTACAACTTTTACAATATGAACACAAAAGATACTCAAGTTTTCCAAATACATCAACATGGTCTCATTAGACCCTATTTAGACTCAAAACACCCAAACAACATAGACTCAATCACCAAGACTCAACCACTCATGAAACAACTAGAGAAAAATCACTGAAATGGATTGGTGCTTCTACACCACTTTACCTCACCCAAAAATTCCAAGCCTTACTCCATTGTCAAAAATATACGAATTATGATGTTTCATATGAAATGTGAATTCTTCATAAACATAGCATAACATTGTTGTGCAAATTCAAGATTGATGATGATGTGCTATGAGAGCTTCCAAGATGTCAATTCAAGGAGACTAGATGTGAATTGAGGAGTTGAATGATCAAAGGTTGTTTGATTTATAGACTTTCAAGATGTGAGATCAATAGTGTGAGATGTAAGATCATATTAACGATTGACGATGAATGAGAGATTAAGAAGTTGTGCATGAGCTTGCATGAAAAGATGAAGTGAAGTGAACTAAAGTTCATTCTCTACTTTAGGAAAGAATACTAAATTTAGTTTAGTTTCTAAATTTAGGTTTTTGGAAGAATAAAGAAAGGACATGCTTTTATTAGAAAATAATAAAATAAATAATTTATTTAATCTTGGAGAAATAATTAGTTAATTATTTAATTATGAGGATAAGAAAGAATGCATGATTCTTTAATTAAATCATGTGAACAAGAAAAAATGCATGATATTTATGTGAATAAGAGAAATAATTGAAATATTTAATTAAAGTGGATGAGGAAAAATGATCTAATCAATTAAAAGTGATAAGGGGAAATGATGAAATAATTAAATAATTAATGTGAGAAATGAGTTAGTTTAATCAAATAATTGAAAATTATTTAATTAAGAGTGATGAAAAGGGTGATGAGCGATCATGACTAAAAATGATGAATTAGAAAAATGTGTTAGATAGTTTTAGGTGTCTACACTAGGAATAGGTAGGCACTAGTCTAAAAAAGCAAAAAAGATCATGAAACCAAAACAATAGTAATCTAGCACTATTCATCCTTGTTCTATTTAAACTCATTCTCTTACTATTGTTCACCATCAACTAGTTTCTCAACTCATTCTATTTTTATTAACATTATTGAATTAAATGTCCCAGTTTTAAAAGCACATGTTATATAACAAAATATTTTAATATTATTTGAAATAAATTTAAACTATTAAGATTTATTAATGAAAATTCATATTTAGTTATGTAAAATAGTACATTAAACTTGAAATGTTAGGAAACATAAAAAAAAGCGTGCTAGTTATAAAAACATAAATAAATTTAGAAAACATATCCATAAAAAAAAACAAAACAAAACAAAAACAAAAACTAGCAGCTTATGCTATAATTAGTAAGTGCAAATCCAATGAACAAGACTAAATACTACCATTAGAAAACATAAAAAATAAATGTATATAAAAATAGAGATAATGTTTTTCTTAAATATCAAAAAAACATAAAAACAAATATACTTATATAAAAATGAAAATAAATTTAGAAAACATAAACCCATAAAAAAGAGCTACCAATTTATACTATATTGGTAATTAATAAGTGCAAACCCAATGAACAAGATTAAGTGCTATTATTAAAAAACATAAAAAATAAATACAAATTTAGAAAATATATGCTAAGAAACATAAAAAGCAAATATAGTAATATAACATAAACCTATAAAAATTAAAGCTAGCAGTTTATTGATATAATTAGTAAGTTTTAATTATAATAATCTAAACTTTTCTTGTCCGTTTTAAATTGCATGCCTGCAACTACAAACACAGAAGAAACTAATCCAACGAGTAATCATTAATTTCAATCGTAATGTGTTTTGTAGGGTTTGGAGGCGACTGTTAGAAAGGATGCATTCGGTGCAAATCAATCGCTCTCCATATAGATATCTGGATCGATTTGCAGGATTCCTAGTTGCTCGATTGATCTTCACCATTTCCAGGCGATTTATATTACAGTTGCCCTTGTATAAGAGAAAAAAATGGGAGTTACGAAGAAATTGCCGCCTATGGACCTGCAAAAGAGCAAGAAGACATTAGTATTGGACTTAAATGGGACCCTCATTCATGTAAGCCGAGACCCACTTCCGGACTCGCTTACAGTTGAATATAAATTTGAAGGAATGGAGCAGATGCAGAAATTCTATGTCACAAAAAGGCCTGGCCTGGACGAGCTCTTAAAGGAGCTCTGCAATGTTTATGAAATCGTGATTTTCACTGAAAACGGGAAGAACTTTACAGATGCTCTTCTCAAACAACTCGACCCCAACGAAGCTGCAATTCCCATGACCCACCGCTTATATGCAGACTCTTGCGTAGTAAAGCATCCTACTCCAGTCATTATAAAAGATCTTTCTTTACTTGACAGGGATTTGAGCAAGGTCATATTGGTTGATGACAAGCCTTATCATACTTACCAATGCGAGAATGGCTTCCCTGTGAGTGTGTTTAAGGGGGATAAGAATGATGGAATGCTGTTCCAGCTTATAAATTTCTGCAAAAGAGTTGCAGATAGAACTTCAGATGTAAGGGAAGATATTGCTTCTTATCCCTTGTCTGTGTATAACAATTGCCTTTTGCCTCCTGTGGATCACAGTAAGTTTACACTGGTATTGGAGTTGAATGGAGCACTGGTTGATATTAACCCAATGCCTCAGAAGAGGGAATTGAGAGTGGAGTATGGATTTGGGGGAGAGATGCACACTGCTTTTGTCTCGAAAAGGCCTGGATTGGACAAATTCTTGGAAGAATTAAAAGGGCTTTACGAAATTGTGGTGTTTACTGAAGCAGAGAGGCCTAATGCAAGTGCTCTGTTGGATAAGCTTGATCCTGAACAGAAAGTGATCCCCCTTACACATAGGCTGTTCAGAAATTCATGCACAGAAATCCCAGGCGGCCTTGTGAAAGACCTTGGCAAGCTTGGGAGGGATCTGGAGAAGGTGATTTACGTTGATGTGTGGCCTTGTGTTTCTTTACAGCCAGAAAATTTGCGCACTGTGGATTTTTTCAGCAGAGATATGAAAGATACAGACACAGCATTGTTTAACCTCGTGGATTTTTGCAGTCGTGTTGCAGAGTCCAGGCCTTTTGATGTGAGGATGCTTTTAGCAGCTGAGAAGGATATGAATGAAGAACAGAACAACGATGACAATGTGCCCTGGTTGCCCGCTATGGAAGGAAATTATAAAAGCACTATAGTATTAAACCTTAGTGGGACAGTCATCCAGTCAAGCACCTCACCTCTTCCAAGCTATGATTTTACAGTAGAATTAGAAGGCTTACTGTGGAGACAGACCTATTATGTGTTAAAAAGGCCTGGGCTGGAGCAACTGTTAAGTAAATTGCCAGATCTTGGTTACGAGATTGTGATCTTCACTGCAGCTGAAAAGGGGTTTGTGGATGCTGTGCTGGAAAAACTGGACAATCCTGTTCCAATGACCCACCGTTTTTACAGACGACATTGCAGGAACCTGTCAAATTCTACACTAATCAAAGATCTTTCAATGCTTGGGAGGGATTTCAGCAAGCTGATATTGGTCGACGACAGGCCCTATTTTTTCTACCAGTCAGAAAATGCCTTTCCGCTGTGTGAATTTAAGGGCGACACGAATGACAGAGCCCTGTTCGAGCTCATGGGGTTCTGCAAGCATCTTGCAAAGACCACAGCCCCATCAGACGTGAGAGAAGATCTTCTCTCCTATGCACGGATGTCATCTTCTCTTAACCTCGACGACCATATGTTGCCTCCCATGGGGAAGACTGACAGAAAAATGAACAAGAAGACGCTGGTATTGGACCTGGATGAAACCCTAATCCACTCAACTGCTAAGCTTTCCAAAAGGCACGATTTTGCCATTAAATTTTGGCAATCAGGTTGCACCTACACTTACTACATTCTGAAACGGCCTTGGGTAGACTTAATGCTGGATGAACTGCGGAACCTTTATGAAATTGTGGTGTTTACTGCATCAAACAAAGAGTATGCAGATCCTATTCTGAACAAGCTGGATCCCCATGGGAACATAATCAGTCACAGACTGTACAGAGATTCCTGCACACAATTACCTGGGCCAAAGCATGTAAAGGATTTGTCCAGGCTTGGGAGGAGCTTGAGCAAGGTGATATTTGTTGATGACAGTTACAGACAGCATTACCCACAGGAAAATGCATTTCCTGTTCGCAAGTTTTTGGAGGATATGAATGACAGAGAGTTGTTGAGCCTGTTGGACTTCTGCAAGCGCATTGCAAACTCCAAATCAGATACCAGGACAGACATTCTCTCTCACGCAATATCCCATCACAATGGCTGTCCTGGGTGGAATTGAATCTTTAAATTCCACAAACCAGCCATATTTGGCAAAGGCAAATGTAAAATAGCATTCTTTTGGAGACGATTACTGGTGGCTAAGTTGATGATCCACAGAAGGCTTATATATTGAAATATACAGTATCTTTTATTTGAGTTGTATTGTTATCTCTAATATTTTTATTTTCAGTATACTGTTTATTATACAATTTTATATTTATTATATTACTGATATAAATTATTAAATACATTTTTAAATAATATTGTACGATAAATTTATATTATAGTTATATTTATTATCATATATTTTAATATATATATAATCTTTTAATTAATTTTTTATAGGTTGAGAAGGAGATGAAGAGATAGAGATAGAGAAATGAGACATGAAGGGAGAGAGAGACATTCCATCATTCATTTCATGTCAACAATTCAAAGATGGCATGTACCCATGAAGTACTACACTTAGGCAACATGTCATTTGCTTAAGGACCCAATGTATTAGAACTCTTTGGCTGCCCATTCCACACTAAGGTGAAATTGCATTTTTTGCAAAGATCAGCATTTCTCTCTTCCTTATTACATTTGTTTTATCCATCAATGTTTGCTTCATTTTCTTATTAATTAGAAGTATTACATCATCTAGAAAAATTGAGTCAATAATGTTTGTCACATGTTCATGCGGTACGACACTTAAGGAAACATGTGGTTTGCTTAATGACCCGATAATTTGCCTCTAAGATCTCTTTGGCATACCCATTGCAAAGTAAGGTGAGATTACAATTTTTAATGAAGATTGGCATTTCTCTCTTCCTTATTACATTTGCTTCACCCATCAATATTTGTTTCGTTTTCCCACTGATTAGATGTATTCTATCATCTATAATAAATGAGTCAATATTGTTTGCATTAATGTTGTTTCCGCATGCTAAGATTACTTAGAGGCTATCAATTAGAGTTCAAGACAATCTCAAAACAATGGAAGCAACTAGACAAATACATTAGAAATCAATCATGGCCAATCACATAATACAATGTTGTCTTCATTTGCTAGACACTTTTTTAAAAATGACACTATTCGCATAGGACTAATCGTTTCACTATACAATTAAAATATCAACTATAGTTTCCACTCTTTGACAAGCATAAATCTAAGAATCTACTCCAAAGCATGAAAACCCTAAGATAATGCACAAATTCCCTCAAAATTATAAGCTCAATGAGAATTTAAAATGACTACAAGTAAACATAAGGCTAGGTACATAAGAATGATAGTAAATAAAACTGAATAGAAAAAATCTACAACTACTAAGGAGCCAGAATGAGAAACCAACAATTGTCTAAACAATAAAACTCATTTAAAATTGATTCTCTCTTAAGCTTGTCAATCTACTTTACAATAAAAGAAAATTGCACTCAACAAAAAGGTAATTGAAAAAAGTGAGATTATTAGAGAATAGTGTTTAACTCAACTTTCCAAGGGTTATGTAAACTATACTCAAAAAATACAAAAGTGTAACTCCACATTAATTATCCCTTTTATTTTATGTCTTGATTATACATATGTCTTCTATCTTGAGAAGGATAAGAGCACTAAAAGATAATGCATATATGCCTATAAGATATTAAGATGAGGACATACATGTTAATTGTAAATAATTTAATATTCTATTAAGACTTGGAAGGAAATTTGTAGTCATAATAAAATATTTTCACATAACACCACACGAGAGAAAAATATTCAAACAAGTATGAATAAAATTCATAATGAAAAAGAATAGAAAAACATATTGTAGTTTCATAAATTACATACCTTACAATTTCACACTGTATAGTGTACCCTCTTAAGTACAAGTTTGATATAAAATGTATTAATCACAAAATATTAACACCAAAATCTTCTATTTCTAACAATTTTGTGATGCTTCTTGGCTTTCTATGCTTGAATTTTCCAAATAGGAGCACTTTGTGCTTAATTTTGGTTAGTTGTTTTAATTGATACTACTAATATGTATAAAAAATAAAACTCATTTAAAAGTGATTCTCACTTAAGCTTGCCAATCTACTTTACACTAAAAGTAAATTGCACACAACAAAGAAATAATTAAAAAAAAGTGAGATTATTAGAGATTAGTGTTTATCTCAACCCCATCTTTCCAAGGGTTATGTAAACTATACTTTGACAAATTCAAAAGTGCAACTCCACATTAATTATCCCTTTTGTTTTATGTTTTGATTATGCAAATATGTCTTCTATCTTGAGAAGGATAAGGGCACTAAAAGATAATACATATATGCCTCTAAAACATTAAAATGAGGACATACATTTTAATAGTAAATAATTTAATATCCTATTAAAACTTGAAAGGAAATTTGCAATCATAATAAAATATTTCCACATAACACCATGAGAGAAAATATTCAAACAAATTAGAATAAAATTCATAATGCAAAAGAATAGAAAAACACTATGTAGCATCGTAAATTACCTATTGTTACAATTTCACACTACATAATGTACCCTCTTAAGTGCTAGTTTGATATAAATGTATTAATCACAAAATACAACACCAAAATCTTCTATTTCTAACAATTTTGTGATGTTTCTTGGATTTCTAAGTTTGAATTTTCCAAACGGGAGCACTTTGTGCTCAATTGTGGTTAATTGTTGTTTTAATTGATACTACTAATATATATAAACAATAAAACTCATTTAAAAATGATTCCCACTTAAGCTTTTCAATCTACTTAACAATAAAAGTAAATTAAACTCAACAAAGAAATAATTGAAAAAAGAGGTTATTAGAGAATAGTGTTTATCTCAACCCCATCTTTCCAACGATTATGTAAACTATACTTTGATAAATACAAAAGTGTGACTCCACATTAATTATCCCTTTTGTTCTATGTTTTGATTATGCATATGTCTTCTATCTTGAGAAGGATAAGGGCACTAAAAGTTGATATAAAATCCCTCTTCAAAATGTGTTGTTGCCTCAAAGTTGATATAAAAACCCTCTTCCTGGTCATTTTCTAGAATATCATTATGGAGTCCTTTGAACTTAGCTATAGCTTCAAGTTTCCAAATATGTCAGAGTGGAAGGCTCTTGTTTTGGATGAAAAGGGAGGAGATCATCGATGTGTCCAATGGAAGCAAGTATCTCATTTGTGGAAGTGGAAGCTATCAAAATATGGATGGGATCAACTATTGTTTTCGGCTCATGAATGGAATGGAAAGGATTGACGGGATCATTATGGAACTTTAGAGATATGGGATTTGGATCAATGATAGATGAGATTGGAGGATTTGGATAGCTTGATCTTGATTCATTTCAGAGCCTTCTCCATTATGCTTTGGATTGTGTTCTTGACTACATGAATCTCTTGGGTAGTCTCATTTTGAGTAGACTTGAGAAGTGATGGGAGGCATGTTGGTGCTTGGACTAAGATTTCTTGATCATAGATTGGAATTGTATCAAAATATGGATTAGCTTGGATTTCATGATTATCTATCATGGGTAGCCCTTGGAGAATGTGTGAGTTAGTCATGTGATTTGAAATTTGTGTTTTTTCCTTAATTGTACTTCAGTGTTAAATTTTGGGCATTACAAAGAAGATCTTGAAAGTTGTCATCATTGGGTGAGTGGTTTGATGGGGATAGTTTGGATTGATATTGCAAAGGTCTTGGGGATAAGATACTAGAAGGAAAGATAGAGGCTTTTTGTGGGCAAGCTTCTTAAGTGATACCTATTATGGAGTCAGATGAGGTGGGTATGTTATGGCCATGACTATTATTGATGCAATTATTTTGGGATGAGCCACTGTTAGCCATATATGGATGGTTTTGATCATGCTTGGGCAAAGTATCTTGATATATGTCAAATTTCTCATTATGTGAGTAATGAATATTGTTGATGTGATTATTGGAAGATATTTCCTACTATATTATCATAGGAATGATTGAATTTGTTATAGCCCCTTGTTTTACTAGAGTCATTTCCTTTACCATGGTTTGGGATTGGACCCTTGCAAACTCCTAATTCTTTGTTTCTAAATGCTCAAGGACATTGTTCAATGTTGACTTCTCCTTGATCAATGAGGTCTTGTATAAGGTTCTTGAGTCTCATGTAATTTGGTTTTTTTTTTACCCATTGTCCTATGGTATTCATAGTAATCATTATTGTTATACAATGAGGGTTTAAACTAAGGTTCATCATAGTGTCTAAGCTCGAGAAGTGTGAAAATATTGGTTTAAATTATCTTGTTAAAAAATGAATCAATTGGATCCCCTAAATGAGTGTATTTACATCTAGTGGTGTTGTTGGGTCTTAGTGGCCCCTTTGGAGGATTCACATTTTGATTGTTTTGTTGATTGTTTGGTGGGGGTTGTATGTTTTGTACAAACTTTACATCCATGACACCATCATTGGAAACATGTTTTTTCTCAACCCATAGGTGAGGTTTGTCATTAGAACTTGGTACATAATCCTTGTTATCCTTCTATATTTTGAAAAATCCCTTAGCAATAAGAGTCTTATCAATGGTGATCTATTTTCTATTATTTCTTTAAATGTGTTGGCACATTGTATGGTTAAGTGAAAGTCAATTTTTGTGTTAATATTTTGGATAGATATTCATGAATTATTTTTCAAGAATAGGCCATTTGCATTTGCTATCCTTGTGTCTCCAACATTGTAGGAATGAAGTGAATGTTTCTCCTAGATTTTGTTGTGTGACATAAATCAGTCATGGTAACTTCGTATTCTATGTTGTATGAGAAATGGCTGATAAAATTTTCCACAAATTCATGGAATGTTTTGATACCATGTGGTAAATTATTAGAGAACCTTTTTATTGCTTATCCTTCTAAAATTCTCGGAAAGAGGTGCATTAAGTATGTGTCATTGTATGCAACATCTAGAAATTCTATGTAAAATTCTCATATATGTTCTCACGAATCACCTTTTCCCTTATATTTGTCAAATTTAGGCATTTTGAAGATGTGATGGAAAGATATCATAGCTATATTTTTTTTAAATGGATGGAAAAATGTCCTCAACAGTATAGATTTTCTTCATTTATCCCAGTTGCATGTTAGTAATCTTTTGGTTAAAGCTTTGAATTTTCAAGGCCAACTCATTGTGTGGGTTGTTTTGTTGTTGGTTAGTTGGAGTGTACATTTGGTGTTGAGGACTGGATGAAGAGTTGTATGATGGATTTTGGTTTTGTGGAATGTTTTGAGGGTTATATGAGTTGTATGGAATGTTTTGGTGTTGGGAAATGCTTTGTTGTTTAGGTATGTTTTGTGTTTTAAAAGTATTGTATGGATTGTATGAGGTGTTTGGATTTTGTGGGATGAATTGATGTTGTGGAATGACTCTTGGTTGTGAATTGAGGTATGTTTTGAGGAATATTGTATGGATAGTTTTGAGTTTGAGTGGCATTTATTTGTGTAGGTATAGTGAATGAAATGGACTGATATTATTGTTGGAGGATACTTGTTTTTATGGATATGTTAGACGTGAGAATTTGTGAAGAATATGAGATGTAAGTTTTGGGTATATTGGACGTTTTGGGTATGTTGGACATGGAATCTTGTTTTGAAATGGTAAGTGGTGGAATTTATATGAAATGGGAGGTTGATATGAATTGTTGAGAAATTATAAGTGCTCCTTGTTATGTTGGGTGCTTGTGTAGCATATGGAATATTAGGAGGAACATAAGATATGGAGGCTTGGATTGTTTGTGTAGTTTGGAATTTTTTGTGATGATGAATGAGGAATGTTTGTGTTTGGTGGATTTGGGATGTGTGAGATTTTTTGATTGCTCATATTTAGGTTTTGATACAACGTATTTACATTTTTTTTAAATGGTATTCAATATGGGTTATATGATGGTATAGTTGGTTGACTACGCTTGGTTGGTATTGAAGGTTGTGGTATAGCTTCATTAATAGCTTGAACTATATGTATGTTCTCATGTGATGCAATATTAGATGACATGACATGTGTGAGGGCTTGTTCCCTAAGTGTAGCACTGTTGAAATCTAAAGGTACCTTAGCACCACTTTGTGAAAGTCTAAGGAAGTACATGTTGGGATCCAAAGCAATGAGAGCATCAAGTTATCTAAGGAGGAATCTTGTTGTATTTCTAAAATTTTATCTTTAGTAAATTTCTCATATTCCACATATTCGTTTGTGATGTATTTTATGATTATGGATGGATATTGAGGTTGTAGTTGTGGTTGTGGATTTTGGTATTCATGAGGATCAAATAGATGACTAGGCATTCCAAAAATTTGATTCAATAACAATCATAGGTGTTGTGATGTTTAAACTACTAGGATTAGAATCCATGATTTTCCTATGTTGTAACTTGTAATAGGAATAAAATTGTGATGACCTTATGGAATATGGATCTACGCGAAGGTTGGTTTGCTCAAGAATTCTAGAAACTAAAATTTTGAGTATCTAAAAAAATGTTTTGACCGATTTTGACTAATTTGTACGATTGATTTTGACTTGTTTTGATTGGAAAGAGATAACAAACAACATTTAATAAATTGAATCAAATACGTTATTTTAAAATCAAATGTGTTATTGTGAATTTCAAATGTGTCATTTAATAGTCAAATGTGTCAACTTACCTAGTAGATGTGTCACTATGAAATTTACATGTGTCATTATAAATTACATATGTGTTGATGCACTCAAATCTATCATTGTATATTTCAAACCATATTTTAGATGTGTCAATGTACTCAGATGCGTTGCTATATATTTAAAAAGAGTCATATATTTAAAAAGTCGTTATAACATCAATAGCATCAAAATATGTGAAAAGTGTCAATCGATGTGTCAAAGGTATCGATCTAGGTTCAACTATGTCACTGTAACCTGTAACCTAAAAATCTCATGAAAAACTTGAACATTAAATCATGGATGTAGGTCCCACCAAATGTACCAAAATATGAACAGGAATAATGTCAATGCAATCAAAGGATTCAATAGTAAATGAAGATCTAATCAATAACCACAAATCCAATGATGAATAAACCTAAATTACCACTATAGCGATGAAAATAATCAAATGAGAGCAATCAAGAACAAGAACATAAATCAAACTAAACTAATCTAACCTACTTTATCTTACCCAAAAATTCCAAGCCTTACTCCATTATCAAAAGTATAAGAATTATGATGTTTCATATGATATGTGGATTGCTCATATACATAGTATAACCTTGTTGTACAAAAGAAAGATTGATGATGATGTGCTATGAGAGCTTAAATTCCAATTCGAGGAGACTATAAGTAAATTTGAGGAGTTGAATGATCAAAGGATGTTTGATTTCTAAGCTCTTAGCATTTGAGATCAACAGTGTGAGATATAAGATTAGATTTGTTATCCTCGAATCCAGCTATGTCAAATTCATGGGATAACCCCCTACAAAACTTGTCAGTTTCGTAGTTTCGTGTACTTCAAGCATGTAAAACTAGGAAAATTTCAATTCACCTTGATGTGTGGTCCCAAAACCTCAAACAATTCATTTGAGTGTTCCCCCCATCTATTTTTTGAAGAGCTTCGAAATGAGTATCTTCATTAACTATCAACCTTTGGGAGTTAGTTAATTTTTGACT
This sequence comes from Sequoia sempervirens, assembly GCA_007258455.2. Taxonomy (NCBI): domain Eukaryota; kingdom Viridiplantae; phylum Streptophyta; class Pinopsida; order Cupressales; family Cupressaceae; genus Sequoia; species Sequoia sempervirens. The sequence goes on from VDFB02106001.1 coordinate 116,510, forward strand.
CATGTCGAAGCACTTATTTTCAGTGCTCCTACATGAGCCTTAAGTTAGAAAAAATTCCACTTCAAGTGTTCGAGCGTTGAAAATCAGTGCTCCTACACTTTGTCTCAAACCTTGAAATGCACAAGCGGTGATTTTCACCACTCGTGCACTTTTGTTTTATTGAGTCTTCTACATGCACACGCGGCAATTTTCACTGCTCGTGCACCTTTTTATCCTTTATGTCCATCACAATTAATGCAACTTGAGTTGCATTTATGATCTTTTCTAAAGTGACTTAATAAGTTGTTTTAAACTAATCTAACCTCATTTTATCCGCCATTCATTCTTCCTTTGCGTACTGGTCTCCTTCCAACCTCAAGCGGATTCGAGTTTGAAGATTTCTCGAACATCTGAGCTAGGTTTTCAACATTTTTAATAGGTGTGCTTTGTATTCTTCTTCATCATTCTTTTATGCTATCTATTTCTCACTTTTTTCTCTTCTCTTAGGTTTTTAATACTTTTATTTAAGTCTTTTTCGCCTAGGGTTTGTGGTTTCAAATCTACATTTCTTTGTTTGTCATTTGACCTTGCCTATATGTTTTTCTTTGTTAGGGTTTGAACTTGTCACCATTTTTGAATTCTTCTTCCTCTTGAATTGTGCCCTATGTTTTTCTTTATATCTTTGCAATTTTTCTTTCCCATGCCCTAGGTTTGTTCTTTTCACGACTCTTACTTGTTGTCATTTTGGTGATCCTCATTAACCCTCCACCATTTCTCATCTTGTTGAAGCGATGAATTTCATTCACCACACAAACCTCTATTTGACTTCAAATGTTCGAGTGAGCTTTTTCGCCGCTCAAGCAACCAAATGAACTTCCCTCTACTTGTGAAAGCGGTGAAAATACCTGCTACCACACTTCAAGATTTTCATAAAATTCCAAATGTAGGAGTGGTGAAAATCATCGCTCCTACATAGAGTATCTCATTGACTTCAAATGTCAAAGCGGTATAAAATCCCGCTTGTGCAATTGACTCCAAGGCAAAAACTAACATCCTCAAGCATTGAAAAACAACACCCGAGCATAAATTTTAAAAGCCCCTCAAATGCAATGGCACTAAAGTTTAGCACCTCAACACTTTGATTTCCCAAAGTTCTTAAGGCATGTAGGAGCACTGAAAATCAGCACTACTACATGCAAACTATCATCTCAAGATGTAGGAGCACTAATTTTGAACGCTTCTACACAAAAAGTAGTTTTTTCTTCTAACGATTTGAAATCAGTCCACTTGCACTCTAAACCTCATTTCTTCACCAACGCTCCATTTTCCATGCAAAATAGCTCGTTCACACTTGCTCTAATTTTCCTTCTTTTCTCATGCTTCCCAACACTGCATTTTCTCCTAACATCTGTCGATTCATTATTCTTGTAGTTCTTCTCAAGTTCTCACCAAGTGACCTAAGAAGGTGATATCAAAGATCTTGCTATTTCTAGATGATAGCAAAGAAACCTCCGTCATCTTCTAAGAAAGAGGGCAAAATGAAGTACAAATATTAGGGTGTCTTTTTGCCTACCGTGGTGATCTCGAAGGTGGATGAAATTAAAGACACTGAAATTAGTCATCAAGATCTTCAAGATTTTGTGAAAAGAACTAAGAAAAATACCTTAGAAGACAACCTAAGATCTCTTGTCCATAACAACTTGCACCTAGTATCTACATTCCCAACTTCTGCTCATAATATAGAGTTGTCTCTCCAGGTTGAATCTCACTACATCAGAGATACTAGAAGTGTAACAGATTCCTCGAGACAAGTCATGATGAGACTAGATCCTGAATTCTTTGATATTGTTTTTTAGGTTCCCCACATGGAACAATATACAAAGATCTCAATGCAACAGGAACGAGAAGTTTATGATCAGGATCCAACTAAGGCTAAAAACTTGATTAACAACCAATGGATGAAAACACCTAGGCCTACTATCTCAAGATGGCCAAAGGGGCTTCCTTGAAGTGATTTTTAAAGAGGATGTCAAGGATATGATTACTCTCCTAAGCAGGGTTAAAGGATTTCCTGAGTCATCCCATTTTCAGGAATGGATGTATGAATACATTCAGGTCATCAGAAGAAAAAAAACACATATTGATTGGGGGACTCAAATAAGTGATGAAATTCACGAGCAGTTGATAAATGTGCCAACCACTCTAAAATTCTACATGATTTCATATTTGGTGTATGTTGTTGTTGTAATGAGGCAATTTCCAGGGCTATCTACAAAGGGAAACAACCATTATGTACCTGTGTATGAGTAATTTTATCAGTTGAAATTAAAAGAAGGTCTTCATCATTTTAAGAGAGTCGTGGATGCCTTCTTTGCACCCCTGTTGTTCACTTTTGATCTGACTCATGAAAATAAAAGAGTATCAGATGAGGCCTACAAAGTGGTGAGTAAGGTCAGTTGTATCTTTTTGCAGTTTCCAACTTTCATCTACATGAGAGTCAGTTGCTATACTGGGTGTCCCTACATGTTGCCTAGATATCGGGCTCAGATAAGTGGATACTAATGGAGCTATGTAGACAATTGATTTCGGTTCACAAAGAATGTCAAAGAATACACAAGCCAAGTTTTAGGTTTCCACTGACAATTGGGAGGTATATCGTTCATAGTGTACAAATAGCAAAGTCAGTCTATGCAGAAATGCAAATCATGACTATCAGAACATACAAATATAGATTTGACTTTGACTACCAAGATGTGAAGAGGAAATTGAAGAAGGATCACCAACATGTCTACCACTTTGAAGACATATGGGCGGACTGCAAAGATGAAGAAAACATCCACAAAATGGATTTTTACAGGTTGACCGTAGAGAAAATCAAAGATCTTGGTGTGGCTAATCTACCAGAGGATTTCACATCTACCTTGGTGACATCCTAAATTATGCTTATGAAGAAGATGAGATTGCTAGGAGGCCCTTACCTCCAATACAATGGTCTAAAAAGGAAAGTGTCTCTATTAGGGAAAGGCTTGCTCACATCTTGCACAACATGGCATAATGGTTACATAAACATGGTTTCCAAATGAAAGCTTTCAAGACTAAATTAGAAGGAAAAGCACCAGGAGCAGAAACCAGCCAACGACATTAACTTCACTCAAAGAACAAACAAGCAGCTACTCCCTCTTCTTCCCAAAGAGATCCTAGAATCAAGTTCATCGTTGGTAAGAAAGTTACACAGACTGTTGAAGAACAAGAGGAAACAAAATCTAAACCTACACATGCAGAAGGAAAAGGGCCTGCTTCTGAGGAACAAGCATCCAAAGAAGAAGAAGGAAACAAAAGGTGGAGAATTTTTCCTCCAAGGGTAAGGTGTTGTATGATTTTATTGATGAAATGATAGAACATGGTTCATAGGTAATAGTTGTTGGGGATGAGAAGGCCACTTAGATAGCCAAGCTAAAATCAAATCTTGATAAAGAAGAAAGCATACTTTCCCAAGAGCAAAATGAAATGGAAAAATGTCTCCCATTTGGGTCACGGATGAAAGAGACAAAGATGAGTAAGTTGGTGGAAGTTGGGGTAATTCCCGACAAAGAGAAATATGTGGAGGTAATAGAATCTCTCAAGCACCGTATTCAAGTGATCAAGTCTCTTATTGAAGATATCCACCAAGTACAACAAGATGTCAAAGGACATCATGTTATCTAGAGAATGGAATTAAGGAGTTACCGGGTAAGCTCCTTGATGAAAATCATATTTTCCTCCCGGCCAGTGAACTTTGACATATCTACAAGGAAGTTGTCATGAAGCAAGTGGAGGATGAAAAAATTTCAAAGACATCCATGCACACAATTTGTGACATACAACTTTCTCTTGATAATCTCAAGATGCATCTTGATAGATGCAAGAAGATTCACTCATCTTCCAGAAGATCAATCACCAGAGTTCACACCATTGTGGATTATACAGTTGGTCTAGATGAGGCATTCGTGTTGGAGACAAAGAAGAGAAATGAAGATTTTTGCGCCCAATGCAAGGAACCATGAAAACTTCTTTTCATCTCTAGTGTTAGATAGTTTTATGCTTTTATTTATGTATTTTGTAAATAGTTCTCAACATTTTACATGTCTTTTTCCAAGATGTAATTACATGTTAAAACAGAGATGTTTTCCTAAAAAGATGGACAACATTTTTGAATAAGTCAACTTGTTAGGTGAGATTTTCAAAAATTCACTCACCTAACTTTCCTAAATTCACTCATCTACTTTTCCTAGATTTGCTCTTCCCTCTCTTTTATAAATATGAGGGGATTCTTTTGTAATAGTTATCTTTTATCTTTTGCAATGAAGTGTTGCCCATTTTGAGAAGCAAATAAATGAAACTTTGTGTTCATCTTTGTGAATCTATTTTGATCAATAAAGAAGAAATTTGAATACCATACTTTGTGTTGGAATCTATTATCTTTTGGATTTGATTGAGATTGGCTGTGATTAGTGATTGAGAACTAAAGGGCTT